>CM046852.1:9695794-9818294 GCA_025618425.1 Heliocidaris tuberculata
ATATACAGAGGAAATCTCTTAGGCCATCACTGTGTACCGTTCTCATTAGACACGAACGTCAAGTTTGCAATGGCATCAATCACGGTATAGCCTGAAAAGACGTGGGTTCATTTAAAAGTGCAGGCGCGGAAATTGTTGGTGAAGGAATGGTGTTGAATTTAAGAGGACATGGTGTTTTATTTCCTTTTATTGGGTGCACAGAACTTCTATAGGGGAAATATATCGGAGAGGAGTCTACACTAGTGCCACCCACATACCCATATTTTTTTAAAATTGCATTTCTTCTTTTCTGTAACCTGTTAACTGATAAAAAGTTTCTTATCCCGGAATTATTTTAAATGATCAAATTACTTACATCCTCCATATAGAGGTAGTATAAATTCTTTAGAATATATCTCTTTGACAGAAAGTTCCTGAATGACAGAGCAATTATAAAGACGGTCTTCTATTAAGGACAGACCCCCGACTGGACTTGGGTCAAAACACACCATGAAAATAAAATTCGAATAATCTCTCGAAGGGTTAAAGGGAGTTTTAATTATTGGTAAAATAAAGGGGGAAAAATGACCTGTAATAAAACCCTAGTCCTTTATTGCCTTGAGGAATGAAAGTGATAGGAGTCATATATTTGTTATTATTATAGTAATGTTAAAATTACAGTAACGTTATTTTTTGTTAAAGCTGAAATAAATCATGGTAGTCATTTTACTGAATTATTCACCGATATGAAATTCACCTTAGAAATTTCATATCATTTCCAGAAATTATGTCATGCATTTTTCCACTTGTGGAATATGATAATAGCTGGCGTTACGTTTCCAATGTAAAAAGTATCTATTACCAGATGATTGTCAAAGATTATCTTTTTATGAAGATGCATTTCAATACATGTTTTCCTCAGTGTATATCATAAGCATGATAAGTCATGCTGTAAGGCTTATTGTTGTGCCCTTATTCCATTCCACCCACGTTCTCTCTTTTAATGAGATAGCTTTTATACTAATTCGCTTTCGAGAAATACACGATGCAACTGTTTGAGCATCAAGTTACGGTCCAATAAAGCAATGACATTAACGTCGCATCATAATCCATTGAAAATTATTTCTCAACTAATGTTTCAAATTAATCAGGTTCATACTGAGCATACACTTTCACTTGAAGCTACGGGTGGATCATTTGTCTGAACAAGTGTCAAACCCCATCCTGTAAATTTGCTGATTGGTTTTATAGTTGACTTGATAAAGTAATTGAATTGTAATTATTTGGATATCATATATACAAGGACTGTAATTCGATCTTGTGGGTCAGAGTATTAAAATATATTCGAAACAAACATTTTATCGGAAATAGTCGTTTCAAATGAAAAACTGGCTTACATTGAAAAGGGTATGTTGAAAAGGGGGTAAGCAAAACAATGCAGTACGTCCGTAGTTGCTTTTCGCTCAGCGTGTCGGCGCGTGGGCAAAGAAAAAAAAATGCGCGGTGTTTTGTAACTGACGCTGAGGTATACTTTTCTTTCTGTCCTTCACTGGACGTTCGTCGGGGATAATTATATCCCTGCTAGGATGATCACGCTTGGGCGTGCTTGGTGATCGCAGTATACAAGGGTGACGTTAGGTGTAGCTTCCTCCAATCGTATATCATTCAATATACAAATGGTTATATTATACTGTAAATCACATTTTTGTCTTGTTATTATTATTTTGAATTTCTGTTCCATTCATCGAGGTAATTCCTTTTTATTTTGAATGACTTTATCCAGGAACGAATTTGCATTTTCATCATTCTACTCCCCCCCCCCCCTCTCTCTCTCTCTCTCTCTCTTTCGCTTTCTCACTCTTTGAATAAAGATTTAGGGAGGGGGCAATGGCCGCTGCCGCTGTCATCCATCCGAAGGACTTTTAAAAAGGGACTAAAATAGATTAATTTGCATGACGGTTTCTATAACTGTAGTAATATAACCTTTGTATCAATCGGGAAAAAGCAGGACCTAAATGGTGACGGGAATCATTAATGAAAGACGGTATATAAAATTTTCTAACCTTTGAAAACTTTCAGTTCCGCGAAACGTAGCAGTTTCTTGAAATGCTTTTTTGAAAATGTTTTTACAAAAGAGTACAAATGCAAAAAAAAAAAAAAAAAAAAAAATAGAGACATGAAGAACCACTGAACATCGTGGACAACACTTTATAATAGGTCACGTCATTCTAATGCATGTTATGGTTATGATCGATGGAAAAGCGATGAAATCCGACGTGTTTTTCACGATTTAGAACACGGCGTAATATTGATGTATCTGCTCAGTTTCCATCCATTACATCATTCTGGTTTGGTATAGGAGTATTGAAGGATATCTACGAACTTTGCATACTGATGCACACGTGTACTTTCGAAGTATTCCTTACGTTTCACTTCATATACCATTCTCATTCGTTCATTCTCAAATGTAATGGTTTCGAATGCCCTCACTCGTTTTCTCAGTCGCGGTACGATACAATTAACGTACAACATGTACGAGTACGCAAACCAAAAACTACATCGAAGTGTTTTGAGGTATTGAAGAGAAATGTACTTTTAAAACGATGTGTGAGGTAATTCACGAATTCGATCTCCTTGGATTCATTTTTTTTTTCTTGTGTAGATTACGCTGAGGCCAAAAAGAAAAGCAAAAACTAAACACAACACATATAATTGGGGGAGGGGGGGGGGCACTTACAGGCAAGAAATGTCTTTATTTCTAACTTAAGCATGTTAAGTGTAGACCTGAGTGCTGATATAATATGGCTCTTTTCACTCTGGGTTGATATTTTTTTATTTTCTTCATTTTTTAAAAATTAAGATGAATTTCAAGGGTGTCGCTTTAACCCTTTCAGGACAGGAATTATTTAAGAGCTAAATTGATCACATTTTCTTCTTCAAATTGGCAACAATATTATTTTTCTTTTAGTGCTACAAAATTGTAAAGGGGTAATGTCTTTGAAAACAATATACATGGTTAAAATAAATGTTGCAAAGTTGAAAACCTTGCCAATTTCGATAAAAAACAATGATTCTGAACCTCTCAATGTGTTGCCAATTTAAGGATTTTAAAGCTTATTCTCCTTTTTAAAATTCCTGGGATCAAACGCAGTATGGTCATGTAACAAAATATGGACATAGTGTGTGAAGAATTTTTTTGCTCTTTCTACTCATGTATCTGGTATATTTTTCAGGGCTCTGAATCAAAAGTTATTGAACCAAATCACAAAATGTGGTCAATTGTCTCGAAAGGGTTAAGGGTCATCGATCTCCCCAATTTATGTTTCGGGGATATGAATTCACAGTTCCATGACAACAAAAGTTTAAGTTTTAGGCTTTCTGAAGAGTCGTTAACCCTCTCCGACCATTGCAAAAAATCGAAGTATGTATTTGTGTTTAAGTAAAATGGAAATATTTTACCCTTATTTATGCAAAATTTTCTCCAAATTGGTATTCAAATCGCAACTCCTTCCTAGACATACAAATGACAAAAAAAAAAAAAAAAATCAAAAAAATACATACATGTATAACTATATATGCCATTTAATACAAATTTGCAGACAATTTTGTATAAATAAAGGCAAAGTCTCTCCAATTTGCATAAACATAAAAATATTGTCGAAGAGGTATAGCGAGTATTAAGAAAAGCCTAAAATGTTTTTATATTTTTGTTGTTATTCTATTGTATTGTTTGTTTTTGCTTTGCTTTTCATTTATGTACGTAATAATGATGTTTGGGTGTCTCTTCATTCATGCACTGTTATACTGTGATTGTTCTATGATTTTTGTAAAATGTACTTTTTTTATGAATGGATAAAATAAATGGAAAGAATGAATAAATGAATATATATATATATATGTATGTATATTATTGTGACAGCTCTAATCACTAAGGCCGTGCCTCTGCAATTTTTTGGACAGAATAGTTCAAAGGGAGGCATCATTCAAGACATTGCATATCAAATTTATTCCCAGATCTAATTTGGAAGGAGTTTAAAATTGCATTACTGACCAACGAAATCGCGTTAACTTGTGAACGTGAAAACAAATCTAACAATTTTCATATAATTATATATATATACTACTATTGTAACCAACGCATGACTGCACAATACTGAAGATTTTCCCCACAAAAACAATGTCGTAAGCAATGAAAAAGTATGATTTCTTAATAGCAGCGTAGGAGGATTCTGCTTCGGAGGAGAGTTAGTGCAAACTACAAGTGAGTAATAAAATGAAAATGTCCATGTTTTCCATGTTTATGTGGAGGTGTCATGATATAGTGGTTAATTCACTTGATTCTCAGTCCAAGGGTTGAGAGTTTGAATCTCAGCCCGGCATTAGCGTCTTTTGGCAAGGCATTAATTCACGTTTGTAACTCTCCACCCAGGTGTTAAATGGGTACCTGGCAGGATTTATTCCTTGAAATGCACTGTGCGCTGATTACGGCCGCAGGAGCTACATTGGCTAAAGCCAGGGTAATAATATCCAAACTCTTTGGAAGCTCATTGGGACGTTATATCATAACGTGATATGCGCTATATTATTAGTATTATTACTACTATTATCATTAGTAGTAGTAGTAGCAATAGTAGTAGTAGTAGTAGTAGTAGTAGTAGTAGTAGTAGTAGTAGTAGTAGTAGTAGTAGTAGTAGTAGTAGTAGAAGTGGTAGTAGTGTTATTATCATTACTTTTGTTGTTATCATTTTTATTATTATTATCATTTTTTATAATAATTGTTATTATTATTATTTAAAGTTATGATTTTGAAACAACTGTTTCCATTTTGTTCAGCCCAATTTACATTAGTACTTGCTTTTAAATTACCTTTGATCATCTTCTTTAATTTGCTGTCGTGACGTTTTGAAGCTTTTTGTTCCCTTTTTTCTTCTTCAGGAAAATTAATTTTCCTATAGAATGAGTAAACCCATACTAGGAAAAGCAAGGTCTGTAGTTTGTGAGAGATGCCGACATGTCACGCTATTGGATGAATAGCATGCCTGTACGAGGCTGTTACTATATTTTTCTCATTTCGTCTTGATTACTATTCATTCGGGAAAGTTACCTCGGACTTTATGCCTAGGAAACATGTGTAACTCAAGCGATCCCGGCCTCCTTCAGCATGGTGGCTTAGCGTGGGGTCCAGCCATTAAGGAATTAACCGAGGGGTTTCTTCACAAGGTCGTGTACTATGTGTGACCGCGTGTGAGTTTGCTCAATTTTTACCTACGGCTGGTAATCGCGACACATAGTCACGCAGTAAAGGGATCACGCTCAAGAGAGAAGGCCTAAGCTGATGTGGAGATGTACTTTGCAAAAAAAAATAAACGTCCAAGTAGCTGTCCTCTCTGAACCCTAGACACACACACAAAATAATATAATAACAAATATTCGACACGATCATCATGGACGCGACAAACAGATTGGCATATAAACTTAGCCTTCACTAAATCATTTCCCCCAGTATCCCCACTGGATGCTGCATGTGTTTATTGTTTATTACCTTTCCGTCAACATTTCACTGGACACTGAAATGTCACTTAAATTCACCGGAAATTTGACCAACAGTATGTTATTTTATATGCTTCATTACTTGTCCAAGGTGGGACTTTTCCTGCAAAGGGCAATATTCCTTCTTTTTTCTTTTTTCTTTTGTTTTTGTGTTTGTTTTTGTTTGTTTGTTTGTTTGTTTTTTTGATAGCCTCTCAGAACTGTGGGATTGATAAACTATAAGAAAATTACAGATGAATTGGGAGAAGATGAAAATAATTGGTATACAAAATTATGTCAAAAAAGAAGAGGAAAAAGTGGAGAAAGATACATTGTATGTCGCTTTGTTACTTTTCTACGGATACTACCAGAGCTTGCAAATACCATGGAATAATGAAGTTTAAATTCTTGAATTTCCTATTGAATCGGAAACTGCTATATGTATTTTGACTTTGTGGGGTTGTGTTGGTAAGATCTGACAAATCAATTCCGAGCTGAAAGTCGATATACAAATTTGGGAAACATTAAGATGCACTATATAGAGACAACTGAAAAATGATTGATTGAACTTGACCGACAGAGGAAAAAGAACCCAATTTATATCATTGCAATACCTGAACACTGCATTTCATCCTGTCTTTCAAAAAATACAACCCCTTATTCCTTGACGGTACATATCAGGATGAAGGGTTTCCATTTCCTTAAGTGATAATAACTTTCCAATAAAAAAAAAATCTAGAGAAATCTAGGTTCGTAATCATTTCTGTTTGTGTGTGAATATTGCTGTTTGGCTGTCATATTCCAGAGGAAGATCTAAATTTCATAATCTCCCGACCCAGTTCATTTTCTCATCATTTTCCTCCTTACATGTGTACGTTTGTGTTTCCTTTGCAGATAACGCTATATGACGTTTATTCGGACTGTTATACAGTGGCATGCATGTAGGTCGTCAATGACGGAATTTGCTGCAATAATATACATGTATGATTAAATTATAAATCCACAGCGTTATCTGTGATGATGCTCGAGTTTGAGATTTGTGAATCTAACGGCCCGAATTTAACAAGGAAGTTTCCAAACGTAAAAAAACCCCAAACAAACAAAACCTGGAGTAGATTTTACAAAACGTTGTTAACAGAATCACCAGAAGAAGTTTCATATAAACTATGTCATAAAAAAACAAGCAAATAAAGAAACAATGCTCCTACCATTTAAATTTATTTTTTTTTTAAACACAAAATTAAGCACTTCGTATTTTACACTTATAGAATGAAACATGTCATAATTACGTGTGCACTATACAGAGTACGTGTTTGGCAACAAGAAATAGATAACTGTATGTACACTCTAAAGTCGAGATTAGCCGGGAATCTATATTTAAAAGGGAACATATAATTGTTTACGAACGATTGATGTAGGCGTATAGCGTGTAAGACAGGTTGTGATTCTTCAACGCTCCTTTTCAAACCAAAGAACAGATGACTTCTAAATCTTGTATGATATGAGAGACATTATAGTCCGGGAAGAAAAACTGGGTTTCGGTTTGACATGTGCACCTGCAAAGAGGAGAAGGTCGAAAGTGTAAGGCTCGTAGTTTCGTTGCATACAACGTAAAGAGGGTAATGTAGTCCCACCCGTTGAATATACTGCTTGGGTTGCTTATATGATATGAAGGAATTCTGTAGTCCCATTCATAAGGTATTCTGTTGCAGTCCAGTAAGTCCGCAAAGCTGGGCTAGCAATGAATACTCCTGTATTCGATACACGTAGTTGATAAAGTGTTCTCACATTTAAGGTATCGCAATGTTGACCTTTTTTTTGCGTACGATTCAAATTAATCCAAAAAAAAAACAACAAGCAAACGCAACCATTTGGATGCTTATTCATCGGTGGTGTAGATTAAAAAGGAGAAAAACTCAGGAGATGAACCGAACGTTCCCATCAAGCTAAATGCTGATAAATGTGCTTGGTATTATAATATTGAGAGAACATTAGGCGAAGTCATAAGGTTGGTTCAGCGAGAAATTGCTTCGTTATCTTGCGTACGTGCGTGATTTAATACAGGGGTTGTTTTAATATAAAAGTTTAGATTGGTCATAGCTTCTTTCTTTTTTTCAAAGTAGCTTCATACGAAAACAAAATATGGAAGAATATAGAGAGGGTTTTTTTTTTCTTGATTAACAATGGTGTATCATATTCATAATGTCGAGCGAGGAAAAAAATATGACGCATGATATGACCTTCTGTACAGTGAACACGTTTTCCTTTTTAAAAATTCAATATTGTGGATTTCTTTGGTCATATTTCGCTCTTTAATTGATCGGGGTTATAGAGACAGAAAAGGTAAAGAAAACATAAATATGAAATGCTTGTTTGCTTTTGATATTTGGATAAATGTATTAAATTTAATTTCACTTCTGGATTCCTTTTTAATGGGATTCATGAATGTCATGGAATGCTGTTTGGGTACATCTTCTCTTGAAGGTTGCTACTTTTCTCCGTTTGATTTCGTCTTTTTAGACCGTTAACAAGAGCGTGCATGAAAAGCTTAAATTCCAACCTCGAACTTTTCCATACGGAAGAGAGTGTGAACAATGTGAAAACAGTGCACAAATCATGCGGTGAATGTGGTGATATTTTAGTACAGTGTAACCCGTCAATACCATGTGCTCCAAAATGCACTCCTATCTCACAATGCGCTGCCTGACGCCCGTTGCACAAAAGGCGTCATCTGCCTGACGCAACACGACCTTTGACGCGCCATATGAGAATGGTATCGCACAAAAAGTGAAAGTTAAGTGAACAGTGCTGGCAGTTTTTGTTTGGATTACTTGCGTATGAATTAATGGCCTTCACAGGCCTGATTAGCCCAGGTAATGACGAGATCGAAATGACGCCACGTGTGCAAAATGGGCATCTAGACTGTCATAAAGAACGTATCACAGGGTGTGAAAACAGTGCATGTAGGTTCTTTTCTCACGGTTAGCTAAGATAAATAGATAAATAGATAAATAAATAGATATATATATATTTCAGCCTAAATCAATGATGGTAGTCGGGTAAATTTGTAATTATATATTACAATCGGATAAACCACTGACATTAGCTTTAATCCCAAGGTTAGGACAAAACTTCAATTTCTTTCATTTTCTTACTTTCTTGTGTTGGCCTTGATTGTTTGTTTGTTTTGTTTTGTTTTTTTGCTTTTTTTTCAAAGTGATAATATACGAGATGATTTTTAAGGCATTGTCAGAAATGCACAAATTCAAAGGTCACAGAGTGTGTATGCCTGCGGGCAGTATAACATCGAATGTTTCTTTGTGTCGGCGACATTTCGTCTACAATGTAATATCTCCATATTATAACGATTTCGATATTGAACATTTAAAAAATGCAGTTATCTTGATATTGCAATTTTGAAGTCGTTCATAATTCAGAGTTACGACCACCAGTTTCTATCCTGCCACAGACAATCTTTGCCTTCCATTCATACAAGAAAGACATTTTGTATTTTTGTATCAACGGCCATATTTGTACATTTGATCATAGAGTATTTCAAATATTATACTTCCTTATAGATTCACTATATATAAAACTCCTCTTTATACCATTTTCATTGATATATATATAGAACATCCACTAAAAACGGTAAACCCTTTGATACGTTGGAACAATATGCAGCGATTTTTTTTTTCTGTATACGACTCTAATTTTCTCCTCGTTACACCAAATCAATAGGAATTAGGAAGAAAAGATATCCGGAATATCAAGCTGAGAGAGGACTCAATCAGATGACAGCTCTTTAAGGGCGATTCACATTCATGAATCCCTTGTATGTCGTGAAGCTGCAATGGTGCAATTTGGCCTAGAATTCTAAGATAGATCAGAATTATTGTGACTCTGCAAGCGGGTAAAACAATAGGAAAATTTATCAGCACATGAATATGATATGAAATTCAGTGAATTGTATGTTTCGGGATATATATATATCTTTTGAGATTAAAAATGGAATTTCGAAGCAAGGTTGTTTTTTTTTTTTTTTTTACATTAGCTTATTGGACTTCTTTGTAGAAGAAACCCATTCCCCACAACTCTGTGTCCTTACAACTGATGTACAACATCATCAAGGTATAAGGTCGCTGGGTAAACGAGTGGTTAGGCTCATAAAAGGGCATAATTTTATGGCAATCTGGTTATCACTTCAACTGACAGTATTTTCGTAACCAACCATGCCATCCAAGGGGGGGGGGGAATACAAATAGAGTTTTAAAACATTACGGCATCGGGGACAACGTTGAAACATACCGCGCATTAATGATGTTTTTTTAAATAACTATTATTATCATTATTTTTAATGGATTGCCTCGTGGCAGCATGTTTTTATATCGGGTAAATCGCTTGTGCCCTTCTTTGTTGTATTGACGAACAAAATGAGTCTGATATCGGTATAATCTTTGAGAGGGTTTCCTTCGGGAAAATATTTTTCTCTAATGGATAGATGTAGGTTCTATCCGAACCTTACGAAACATATGTATCATGTATATATCATGTGTATAAATGTATATGAAACAGGAATCTCGTCTTGCTTTTTCTTCCTTCTCTCTTTCTCTCTCTCTCTGTCTCCTTTCCTAATTTATTCTTTCTTTCGCAAATACCACTGAACATTGAGGGTAGAGATTACCCTGATGGTGATATATAAGATTTCGTAACATTTTTCTTTTTAAATACAGACAGTCAAATTGATAGTAAATGGTAATTATTATTTGTCATGTTTGTCGACTTCGTTTGTAGATGTGACAATATATGGCATTTCTCTCTCTCTCTCTCTCTCTCTCTCTCTCTCTCTCTCTATCTATGTCTCCCCTTCTCTCCCTTTTATATTCGCGAATGCCACCTGGTCACTGTCGTACCAAGAGTATAAACAATTGGGGTTAGCACTGGAAAAAATTTACTTGCATGACGTAATTAAATATATATTGTATAGGTATATATTTAAACGAAAACGTATTTTATAACATAAACAGGGTATTGCAATTTAATGTTCCGAAAGGGGAGATATGACATCAAATTGATTAAATATGTTTTGAATGCCAAGAAAGTCACAATAAATAACATGAAATAAAGC
The DNA here is from genome assembly GCA_025618425.1 of Heliocidaris tuberculata. Classification (NCBI taxonomy): domain Eukaryota; kingdom Metazoa; phylum Echinodermata; class Echinoidea; order Camarodonta; family Echinometridae; genus Heliocidaris; species Heliocidaris tuberculata. The sequence goes on from CM046852.1 coordinate 9,706,428, forward strand.
ATTTCTCAAAATAACATGAAGTTTAAAGATGTGATAACGGCCATTTTATCTCAGTGTAGATAAGTGGGGCTCATTCAGTTGGTTACACAATAAACGAGGTTTTATTATTATTTTTTTATTTTTTATTTTTTGTTTAAAACTTTCCTTTCAAAATATTTGTATCTTTCATATTTTCAAGCATTTTTTTAAATAGAAAAAGGCACTCTGCATTCCGTCATAGATGTAGAAAGTTACATTTTATGGCATTGTTAGAGAGGTATTTGTCGAACACAAACGAAATACCAGGGACTGATAAGTAGACTGAAGAAGGGAAATTTTCCTCTAGCCTGTTTTTAAAGTGCATTAAATGTCACCCACACTGTCACCCAACCTCTTACGGTGACGGATGCAAAACAAAGCTCTATCAAAAACGATTGCCCCACCCATCTGAAGATTATTCCTATAGTTTAATGTGATTTCTGGCAATTTGTCCACCTGCCTATAATTTAATCTAGATTAGGACGGTAATTGTATGACGGGCGGAATGGAGCTGGTAGAGAAAACTGCTTTCAGGGGTTTAATGCTAAATTTAAAGTCACGTCGACGTGATTTAATTGCCCTTTATCTCGTCGAACGTGAACCGCCCTGAATATGTCAGAATTATGGAAGTGAGATGCATGCCCGAAGTGATAGTAGGACTGTCACTGTTGATTGATACCTCAGTTTATAATACACTGAGCTGGTGTACGGTTATTCCCGTTACTCCATCTACTTCCCACTCACCTTAAAGGTTCCCTTCTATGAAATTCTAATTCTTGTTATTTTGTACATGATACTCATCTAAATTGAAAAATGACATCCGTTTGCAATGAATACGTATCTGAATATTTTTAAAATAATATTTTCCCCACGTATTCAGGCCTAAACGAGTCTGCTAAGCTCCGCCCCCTTTTAAACCCCGAATTCTCGTTCTTCGAGCATGATTGACGTGTGACGTCACAAACCGACATCGCCGGTGCTTGTTTACAATATCTTGCATATATCACGCGTGCAAACTAACTTGCAGTTATATACCACCTCGAAAACCACCTCTAAATCGAAGTATGCCGCAACGCTGTGTCTTTGCAGGTTGCAGCAACATCACAAAGGAGGGTGTAAGTCTACATTTATTCCTCAAAGACCCAAATATTAGAAGAAAATGGACCTCAAAAGTGAAACTAACTCGCGTCAATTGGAAGGGGCCGAGTGACCGCAGTGTCCGTGTGTTCCGAGCACATTTGTGCGGAGGACTTCCTCGATAGTACGGGGCTGCATGCGGCGTTTGGCATCAAGAAGAGGCCGTCCCTGAAGCAAGATGCCATCCCCAAAATCAAACTTGATCTACGGTATCTATTGATCATATATCTATTGATCAACTATCACTGTACCTACACTAACTTAGTCTACCGGTACTTATTATTCATAGCAGCACAATGAAAACATGCAAGGTAACAGGAGAGCTAAGGGTTTTCTGGATATCAATGTTAGAATTTACTAGAAACAAAACGCTACCACCCCATGCACCAGTAAAACCCTACCCAAGCCCAGGCCAGGCAGGGTCAGCAGGCGAACGACCGAACGGCACTGCGTGTACACCTGCGCACGTCGAGCTCACTGCCTCGATCAGCTATCAGCTCAGCCTCATCAGGACTGGGGCATTTTGCAAGCGCAAACAAGATTCATAATTGGTGGATATGCGTAAATTAAAATTTAATCGGCAATCTAATTATCAAAAGGAATTACTAGTTATAATTCCCAAGTCTCCCGTCGATATCTTCTCCGTTATTGAAATCAGGGACGTCTCTGTCATATAATCAGAATCCGACATGTCTGGTTCAAACAAATAACGGCCGTGCCCCTAATTCCTCTTTTATTTCTTCTGTCTGAAGAAGATGTTATCGTTCGTTGATATAGGATTAAAAAAAAACTAAAATGAAGGGCTGTAATGGCACGAAGTCGAAGCTAGGATCTACACGAAGTCGAAGCTAGGATCTACACGAAGTTCAATAGCCTACACACACACTTTCAGCTTGCGTGGAGTCAAGCATTCTGAGTGTGACGTCACATGACGTCATCGATCGCTGGACCGATTTTCCAAAATTTTTAGGGGCGTTCCCAATTAATTTTTTATTTTCAAGTTTACAGATTAATGAATGGAATTCAGGTAAAATGGTTGACAGATCTGGATTCACAGTAGAAAAGTCTACTAATTGAAGTTCCTTTGTAATTCCATAAAAGGGAACCTTTAAAGACGGGACAGGGGTTTGCGGGGTATCACTGCGCAAAAAGGTCGCAAGGTACTCAAGCGTTATTAGGGAGTTTTCGTTCAGCAACGTAACGCGGGATTTGAGGACGGAGATTAACAATTGCACATGACAAAGGACGCCTAGGCATTCTTTGTCGAAAATGAAAGAACCGGAACGGCAATACCGTGCTTAGATCAAGAGCGCACGATAAATTGCAAATGCATCGTTCGCTCTGAATCTAGGACGAAACTACTGTTCCGGTTCTTCAATTTTCCACAAAGATTTTAACTGGTTAAGACGGGGGTCCTTTGTCATGTGCAATTGTTAATCTCCGCCCTAGAATCCCGCGTACGTTGCTGAACGAAAACCCCCTATTGATATACGCGTACGTTCTTCAGCCGCCTGTCAACACTATGCATGTATTAATAAGAATTTGATGTCTGAAACTGTAATCATATAGTTCGAACATGTATTAGCCCAAAGTTTTGTTTCCTATTGTAAGATATACTACTTTTTATTTCATTTTTAGCTGCGACGAAGAGATGAGTTTTCCACAAAGATTTTAGATTGCTGTGTCGTTACAATTTTCCCATTTTTTTATTTATTTATTTATTTTTTTTTAAGTTTTTAAATGTCAATTCAAAAACCTTTCAGGCCTGGATACAGTGTAAATGCTGAAATTTCTTTTATTATTATATTTATGAATATCATGATGCTCACAATTAAAAGCGCTTGAGTTTTTATTTTTACCCCAAAGTTTAGTAGTTGGAAACTGAGATGGAGGTAGCATGAAAACTATTGATTTTCCAATATTTCTAAATATTTTCTGTCACTTTTTACCCAAAATTTGAATTAAGAAAAAACAAATGATAATAATCATGACCGTAGTTACAATAGTGAAATGTCTCTTTCTAGAAAATTTAAAAGCACATTCTGATAAAAATTCATTTCAAAGGATTTTCTTTCAGTTTGGAAGGGAAACGTCTTTGTAGTTTAAAATATTGACAATCTTGAGAACATTAGATTATAAAGTAAAAACAATATCTTGCTTTTCATAAGACTTTGAGGTTAAACATATTAGGTTTTTATTACACTTCCTTTTTTTAAGGGCACTTTGTATCTTGGCTAAAATTGAAGGGGCTTTAGTGTGCCTGTACCGTCTTCAATCATCCGCAAACTAGTGGCTTCGTCCCAAGTGAAGTTTAAATCTAAATTAAAAAAAAAAGAAACAGCAAATTTAATAACACAGGATGGCTTTGCCCGATTATGAGCTGTTTTCATCATTAATGGAACCAGTATTTACACTAATTCCATTCCATCTAATATAATTTATTGGTGATGGGATCCTAGCAAATCTCTTCGTGAATTTATTAGTCATTTGTTATAACATCGCAATCCGAATGTACACCATTCCAAATGAAAGGTGATGTTTCAATAAAGAAGGACTGTGACTTGGCAAACTGAAAAGTTCATAACCAGAGAAGAGGAAGACAGTCGAGGCTGAATAAACAAGTTTGCTAAATAAGCTCATGCCATCAATCAAAGCCCTGCTTATGTAATTCTATAATTACAGCCAAAAGACCTTCAAACTTGATACAGCTGGGCTGGATCTCCAGCATGATGAATAGGGTACGACGATGGCCAAAGATTACCTGTAATTTTTTCCTTCACAATTTCATCCGGATTTGTGTGCCTTTTCCAGGTAATGAGACTGCAAAACTTATTCAATCTAGAATTTCGGTTATGATTGAGATAAAATGTATATTATATTCCTGACAATGGAACCTGCCTCAAGAATTTTTGGTGGTAATTATAGAAATCGCAGGAAAGTGAAGAGCCAAAAAAAACAAAAACAAATGGTATCATGTATATTCAAGGACGAAATCATCTTTCATTTCGCACTTAAACATACGTACCCACAAGCACACACACACACACACACACACACACACACACACACACACACACACACGCACACACACCCTGTTCGCGCGCACATTTCTTCCTCTCTGTGTTTTTCCATATTATTATGCTGAATTTGTGTCTCAAAATGTTAAAGATGATGTGACAAATTGAGTCATCAAAGGTTGTTTTGAAATGAAAAAAAAAAATCAGCAATTATTATCTGAAAGATGACATCCTTGCTCAGTACAACAGTTGTGCTACATACATATTTCATAGGCACCTTAGAGATATACATTTTGAGGTGCGATGGAGTTAGGACTGAGTGTCTGATATTTCATTTCTAAATCACTATATTTCTTGATTATTGGTCTTTTATTACATTCACAAATAGTATTATTTGACTCAAAGGAGTTTTCCCCTGTACGATTGTTATCTAAAATGCATTTATTTTGTTATCTACCATGAACATTTCTCAACTCGAATAATCAGTTCTTTGATTGGTATGTTCTGAAAAGAGAAAAGATATATATATATATATATATATATATATGTGTGTGTGTGTGTGTGTGTGGGCGCGCGTGTGTGTGTGTGTGTTGTGTGTGTGTGTGTGTGTGTGTGTAAGTAATGCTTTTAGCCAGTTTTATAACTTTTGCGACAGAATCACAACTGGGCCCCATTGTATAAAACTTGTTATCAATAAAAAGTTACAATAACTGTTATAGGCTACTGAAATCCTTGAATCTGATTGGCCGAGAGTGTATTTGTCATATAAATGAGGCAGTTTTCTGAAACAGGGCCCTGGTCATTCGCTGGTAAGAAGCAATCTCACATACCTTAGAATACATAAAAAACTGTATAATGGATACAATGACGGACACAGAGTTGTAACTTCTGGGGCCCGTTGCATAAAACTTACCATTAACGGTAACTTTGCCATCAACGGTAACTCCCGTGGAAACCTTGATTTCGATTGGCTGTTGAGTGATGTTACCATGGTAGTTACCATTGATAGCAGAGTTACCATTAAAGGGAAAGTTCATCCCGAAGATTACTTGAGTTTAAAAAATGCAGAAAAAATAAAGAAAAATATTTGCGAAAGTTTGGACAAAATCCGTTAAAGAATAACGGAGTTATGGACTTTTGAAGTTTTGATTTTGTGACGTCACATGCGAGCAGCTCCTCCATTATGTAATGTGATAAATATTCCATAAAACACAGTTTTCTCAGAAAATTTAGAATATTTTCGTCTGTGCATTTGATATATTGTCAGAAATGTTATTCAATACTAGATTCTGAAAAGAAACAATATTAATTTATCGTGGAACGTAAAAAAAAATGCGAATATATGGAATATTTATTACATGACCAATGGGTAGCTGCTCGCATGTGACGTCACGAATCCAAAACTTTAAATACTCATAACTCTTTTATTATTTGACCGATTTTCATCAAACCTTCGCCAATATTTTTCTTTATTTTTTCTGCATTTTTTAAACTCAAGTAATCTTCAGGGTGAACTTTCCGGTAAGTTTTATGCAACGGGGCCCTGGTACGTCGTAGCATGCGCGGCAAACTAAATTAGCAGCCTGATGCTGAAGAGAGAGATCAAAATGACAATCAAGGAATATGCATTATGCAGTTTCCATGGATTCTGAACGAGTAGGATTACATGATATATCGCACCTTGTGAGAGAAATCTTACAGATGTATATAGTCACAAGCACGGTTTATTTTATTTGCCAGATTATCCAGTTATTATTTTTTGTTGTGTTTTGTTTTTTGGCATAATAAAGCTTAAGAAACAAACTAAACTAACTTATTTTATTGTTACTTTAAATGTTTTTTTTTCTATATAGGCCTATTATTTTTTAATGGAGTAGGGATGTCAGCGATAGAATCTCTCAAATCAGATAGTTTGTGTTTTCGTGGAGGATAAAGTGAAAAAAAAGAGGAGAAGAGAGAGAGAGAGAGAGAGAGAGAGAGAGAGAAACTTATGAAGCGGTCTAGATATGTATATATACAGAGAGAGGGGGGGGGAGGCGAGAGAGAGGGGAGAGAGCGACAGAGAGATGGGGTGTAAAGATTGATAGAGGGGGATAAAAAAAAAAAGAACCTGACAATTAAAGCGTCCCTGATTGCCAATTAGAAGAGTGGGCTTACTGATGTACTTTTTACATATACGTTCATATTTAGCGATGCATAAATGTATTTATGTACTTTTGTTTGTTTATAACCTTACCATATAAATTCAACAAACATGAAAACGGACAATATAATGAACCTATGAACCTATGAACCTATGAACTTGTGATGTAGCATTAATACAGTCTGTCTAATATACCACCCATATCATTTTACGAGACAATATTGATTATTCCATTCAGATAAACAGGAATAAGGATGTATATTTCAAATCTGACATGCGTCAACAAGTTTGTTTTTTTCTTTTCTTTTCTTTTCTTTTCAGCAGTCGATAATCAAAGTCAAGGGTACATGTTGGAGTTCGGCATTCTCTTTATTACTTAGAACAGCTAGTAGTATACCTGAAATGTTTCCGGGTCGTAAACCGACTTGAACTGCGACATGTTCTTTTATAGCCTGGTAGCTTTGCAAATTTCTGTCAGCTATTCAAAACACGCTAAATCATAACAAATTCAGAGTAGTGGTCAAGCTTTATCTGAATCTCATCTATTCATGTTCAATGTGTAATCGACTCTACCAAATGTATGACACTGGACCCTGAAAGCGTTTGGAGACCGTGATAATTCATGTGCTATCCTGCTTTGTGAAAATGGGTCTAAAACTATTCAGGCAAAGTCATTCTAGAATTTAAGCAACTGAAAGTTTTAAAAACTTTCTCCTCGAAAATAAAATTGAAAGCGTCCCAACAACCACCTTCTGCTGTAAAAAGTGTCATGGGTATTCCAGTAGGGGGGCGTTTCATCAAGTGTCTTGTCAGTGATTTTTATCGACAAATTTGCTCTCAGCCAATCAGATGCAAGGATTTCAGTAGCTTATAACAGTTATTACAACTTGTCATTGATGACCAGTTTCATGAAACAGGGTCTAAAATTAAACGTGCCTTGTAAAAGAGATTGCTATAATATCTCTACGTGTTACATTTGTTGTGATAGTCGCTGATTTTTTTTTTAATTTAAAGATTAGGCTGAATACAGGCCAGGCAGTTTCATAATGACAGAAACTCTCTCGAGGTTATGGCGATTTTTTTAAATTTCATATTAGAAAGGAGCAATTGGGTATTACAAGGTTTTGAAATCATCAGAAATTCTAACAAATTAACTATGTAGATGGCAGTCTCAAAAAAGGAAAACCACTGAACACAGATATAGGTACATGGGAATACAGAAACTTGTGACATTGGCATTTTTTGTAAAATATTTTTAGTCACATTTGAAAAATGAGAGCATTTCAACATGTTCAAGAGGTTTCCTTTTTCATGAAACACTGCTGCTACAATATGCTTCAAAACAGCAATAAAAGGAATAAAAAGCTCACAAATTATTACTCAGCTTTAACAGAATTCAAACTACTCTTGAAACTTTTTTGACTCTGTCATATTTTAGAAAGGAGTGGGCGTTGGCCCAATTATACATGTAAAAGAAAATAAAAATAGGTTAAGACGTTATTTTTTTCACACAGCCAAATCTAGATTTCAAATCTACGTTATATTTTTCTCATTTTCAACCTGTTTTGGTTTCTGTTATTTTTTAGGGTCATGTTTAAAGGTTCTATAAGTTCAAATGAAAATAACACAAAGGCAACAGTAATCTTTACATCTCTTAACCCCGTATAAGGAACTTTAATTGATCATATAATCATGAATAATGCAACGACCTGGTTGTGTTTAAAATTATTGTATTATTTCTTGTCTGGACCTTCCATTTTACCGCCTTGACTTGACCTTTTTGTTATTGTGTCTTGAAATCTTAAAAATATCGTTTAAAGTGTGTCCATACAGCTCTTTTTTTTAAAACTAATCAAGGAATTCCTCATTCAATGAGTATTTCCTGGTTGAATTTTTAAAAAGGTTCGTATGGACAGTGTAAATCTCTAGTCCAAAATCATTAAGGTTGTGTCTGTCAGTCAAAAAAAAATCTTCTTAAATTTCATTTTTATAAAATTCCTCACTGACAAAAAAATGTTAAGTGCTGAGAGAGAAAAAAATGCCCGGATGTGACATCACCAATTTGATACTTCCAAATATGCATGAGTTTGAATAGACCATTACAGCAGTACACCAATAGTTGAATTTCAACATAATACCTTCATGGAGGTTCATAAATCAAATGCAAAACAGATTTAATCTGCCAACATAAAAAATGAGGCCTCCCCCATTCCATTTTGGGATTGAAATCTCGTTACCCCAAATCAGGCAATCTCGAGAAAACAAGACAAGTGGTTTTGAGAAGTGCAGATGAAATCTATGACGATGGATTCAAAGTGATTTAGCCTGTACCATATAAGAGAGAAGAGTTCTTGGAATCAATCAATTATGTCACTTCTGTTTAATCCATCATTATTATGGTTGTATATGGCAGCTATGTGTCGGAGTTGGTGCCTATGTTGTTTTTAGTGAGAGAGTGAGAGAGCAGGCATTAAATTTCATATTACAAAAGAAAATACCCTTTATACGTAGCACTAATAGTTGCATCACTTTCTGGCATGTTTGGTATTGTCTAACATTTAAAAGAAACAAGACCATTTCGGAAGAGATATCGGCAGTAATACCTGACACTTTTCTGTATTAGATGTGGTATCAGTCGCAGACAAGATAACTAAACAAAATTAAGCATTGCGAAAATATTTTTTTATAAAATTCCAATTTGAAGAGATTATCATGCATTTACACACCAGACGTTAAAAAACAAAAACCGAAAACAACCTTCTGAGTGCAAATTCATGTAATAAAATTGTTTAAGTTTTTGATCATGCAGTTGAAACAAATTATCTCGATATATATGTAAGGCCTATATCCGCTAGCTTCTCAGCGTTCTTGGTCCTCTCCATGCGAAATCATACATGAATCTACAACTTATACTTTGATTTCCCTCAACCTTTGCAGTTGTTTGTCAAACGAACTTTTTTTCACTTCGATACTACTTTTCGCAGCTCTCCTAGCAATATACCTGTCGCAAAAAAGTATGTAGAGAGAATTAGTGGATGATACTTTTGATAAAGAATTTTCAAAAATACAGAAACATATTTTCATTCTGTTATAATAGTTGTGCGGTTAATATGTACACCAAGGCACACGAACATTTAAATAAATTTGGCTTTTCTATGTTAGTCCTCCATATGTTAACATTTATTAAAGAAATGGCACAGCACTAAAACAACACTCTAATAACTTCTAAGATTATGAAATATCGAACTGTCATGGTTACCATAATCCGTAATAAAAGTAGTGGGCAAAGTTACAAAAATAAACTTATTGAATGAAAGAATCGTAACTATGAAAATGTCGTCATAATCCAGTTATTATTTCCGGAAGACTCACTATGTTTTCCGGCTTATTAATGGAAAAAATTAACCCAAGATAATTGTGGTAATGTTTTCTGCCCCCTCAGTCAGCGCACGTATAAGCATTCAATTGACGTTATATTACGGTTTAGATAAATTCCTATGCAGTGGGTGGTTTTCTATAGATATTTCATTTTGTTATCCCGACATTTTAGGGGATTTAGAGCAGTGGATTTTTTTCTTTTTTCATTTGTCAGCACTGTTATTTTATGTATATCTTCTTCCATTTAGCAGGCATAATCTACACATTATTGTAAACTATCTTTGTTTATTTTCTTTTCATTCAATTACGGGCGGATTTTCTAACATAGAATTCAATTCAATATATATATATATATATATATATATATAATTTTCATGTATGTGTCATGTTTGCGGTTTGGTAAGGACCCTAATAAAAACCAGTTCATACAGACTGCTTATGACCACCCTCATGAATTTAATTATTATCATTATGACCATACTAATTACTATAATTATCATTATTTTTATTATTATTATTTATTATTATTATTATTATTATCATTATTGTTGTTGTTATTGTTGTTATTGTAATTATTATAATAATTATTATTATTTTAGTCTTTTTTACTTTTAATTTTAAGTTGTTGTTTTTTTTTTCAAAGTTATTAGACAATATTATTACTATTGTTATTTTTCCCATACCAAAGCAAGCTTATCATAAATAACAAAATGTTGGGGAAATATGGGTGAATTTTCCATTTTCATTTCTAAATAGGCAATTGTCGTTCACTTCATCTAGCGTATAAATTAGTCATTAATGAGCATAATTTATAGACAATGAAAATCAGCCGCTGTCAAAGCTTAAGAAAATAAGGTCATGAGAGCAAAAAAGCCCCTTTCCTTTCGGGTTTTAGTGATTTACTAATCATGTCTTTATTTATCAGAACATCTTGGGGTGACTTTAAATATCATTAAAAATGATTGATGCTTTTGGGGGCGAGGATCAGCCCAATTTTGATGTTAATTTTATCCGTCGAAGGTGCTCCGTTCGGAATAATCATCTTTGACACAATTTGAGAACTGTCGCGCGTTTATCCATCCGACGAAAGTAACTCTATTCGGTTGATTTAAGAGCATAGCTCAAAGTCTACGTAAAGCGTATGCCGTTTCGCACGCTCATTTTGGATAGAAAGTTGTTTTTAAAGAAACTTTATTCCTTCAACATTTCTCATCATCTGTATCATCTTTGCCCTTGCATGAAACGACAGTGGTATGTAACAAAAGTTTTTGTCACCAAGCATTACTGTGTTTGATAACCGCTCATAGTGTTGACTTTGCTATCGAACGTAAAGTGTTCCGGACATTAACACCTGTCATCTGCGAAAAAAACTCATTATTATTTCATACTCAGTGAGAAATATTTGCATTTGGGGAGACATGTAAGCCATTTTAACTACTGTTTAATGAATAATGTCCTTATGTGTCAAGAACGTCTGTTCCGTCTGCATTTTTCTTTCATGATTTTTCAACACGCTCGACATTTTTATATTACATTTTTAAAAGATAGTATTAACGTCGCTAGCAGAACTGTCAACTCTTTTGACATTTATGTGAAAATTAAATCATTCTTTTCTGCTTCCTTATTCGTTATTCCCCTTCCTCTTCCCATTATTTTTTTTAACGAAAATTATTGGCTTGTCTTATGATATATTTCTAAAAGGCTCCTCCCTCTCTCTCCCACTCTCTCTCACTTTAATACTCACTCTTTCTCTTCATTTGTATTTCTTCATCATTCTTCATATCATCACGTTTATATCCCATATTACCCCTTATTTCTCTCTTTCTCTCTCACCCGTCATATTTCTTCTCATCTCTTTCTCCTTCTCTATACAGTGCATTTCTTCTTTGCTCATCTTTTTCCCCTTTCTTCTCTTTCTTACGATTAACCATCGTGACCATACACTTACAATATTTTCAATGTACATTTCATCTTTGCATTTTTGATTATGATAAGGAAATAAATGTGTTTTTAATCTGAATCTGAATTATACTTCTCGTTATCACAATTATACCATTCTAGTCATATGCCCCCCTCTATCTCCCCCCCCCCCCTCTCTCTCTCTCTCTCTCTCGATTATACATCATCCCTCGCTTCCTTTTTCAATGTTTCTATTTTTCTTAGTTCTATCTAATATCCATGTGCTTTTTATGGTCATATCTGTAACACCCCACTGCAGACGCCCCTCTCTCTTTCTCTCTCTCTCTCTCTCTCTCTCTCTCTCTATCTCTCTCTCTCTCCCTCTCTCGACAACTCTTATTTCTTTCTCTATTAATTAATCAATTAATGATTAATGTACTCCCCCACTGTCCACCTCTCAATATTTCTCTTTGCCGTCATATCCATATACGTCTAATAATCACAGCTGTATCTCATCTCTCTCTTTCCCGCTCTATAATTCTATTTTTGTTCTTTCTCTTAGATATCCTCTTCTTTCCCACCGATCTTTATCTTTCTCCTCTGTATCTAATCTACATACTACTTTTCAAGACACGTGCATTGCTGTCACAGTCGTTATCGTCTATTCTCTCTCCAGTCAATGACAACATGCCTTGGCAATCATTCAAAAGAAGTTATAATGGCAATCATTTCCCAGGAAGCTCAACATCTCGGGGAAAAAAAAAACCTACTTTAGAAATATACACATGTGATGAACATAAAATACTAATGCATTTTTCATCCCATTGATCAAGGCGTGCATCGCCAGCCGATAATTTGAGACAGAAATACCAATGACAACATATATTATGACTCAAACAAGTATATCCAGAAATATTGAAGCACACAAAATCATCTAGTTAAAAAACAAGCGGCACTGTCAACAGGATTATATTTAATGGCTTTGACAGAAAATGATTAACTTTATTGCTTGTGTAAAATTCTATCGTAGTCGAGCGCACTTAGCAAAAGCAATGTCACTATAAATATGTCTGATATATCAAACTTGTCAGACAATAATGGCTTTTGCGTATGAAGAATTTTACATTTCTTAACTATAATACATTAGTACCTAAGTAAAATGTTATTTTTGTCCAGCGCACTTACTCCGTCGTCCTTGACGTAGCAATAGTAACGTCGTTATAAGTATGTCTGATGTAGAAAGTTGGTCAAAGCTTAATGCTTCTGCTTAAAGCTTAAGCAGAATTGCTCATTTACCATGCATATATGGCAAAAAAGTTTGAAGAGTAATAACATTAATAATTTGTTTTTAAAGCCAATATGAAAGATGCGAAAATGGAAGCTAAATAAAAATGGTCCATTATAGAGCAAAATGTTGACTATTAACATTTTGTGCTGAATATTTTTTTTTTAAATAAAGAAACATACTTGATTAGGCAAAGTGACATTATTCATCACAAAATGATGACGTAAAGTGGATTAATAAAGGGAGAATAAAGAAAAGTGGGGAACTATACTGCTTGTCTTTTTTCATTATCATTATTATTTTTTATACATACACGACGTACCTAACCCTGCTCTAAATAAAAATTAACCTTTGCTTTTTTCACCATTTGTTTTGCGTGTGAGAAATACCTGCAGGAGATAATGTCTATGTGTCAGTTGAATGAGACTTCTATGGAGAGCATCGCAGGGTACCGACATCACGTTGTCAGAATGACAAACCCTTTCCCATTGCCAATTTCTTTGAGTAGGGGAGCTGGACCAGTGGTGGTGGATGGCGTTGCGCTATCCGTGTCATTATGGTATATGCACTTGGGAGCTCTACATGAGCTGATGTGGTGTACCTTAGGATTGTTCTAAAGTTTAAATGTTGGGTGGTGGTAGTAGAAATTCACTTTGAAATTGACTATCTGCAACTATCATAATAGGTTGCCTTGTAAGAAATAAGAATACTTTTTGTATTTTGGGACTTTGAAAGCACTGGAAAGCCGTGTTCACCAACAAATTGATATATCGGACTGAACGAATGAAAATTCTTGGTTAAAGGACAAGGCATAAGGTGTCATATCTAAACAATTGTGAGGGCATTTCAGGAGCAATATCTTCATATGTAATCTACAATATATATGTATACATATATGTGTGTTGTGTGTGTGCGCGCGTGTGTAATCCCCTCTTATAAAAGGGAGGAGACAGTCGCGTGGAAACGGTCCCTGCGCCGCTTTGTTAAGTTCTAATTCCAGTGATGACATGGTCGGTTATGACGGTGGTTTCTATGCTCTCTCCAATGGCTTTCGATTGACTGTTATCCTTTTATCAATGCATTTTCTTTCTCATCAAAGTGACTCCATGGAGGATCGGAATAGTTTCATTGAAAAAAAAAAGGGCGTTAGAATAATTTAGTAGGCACCTGGTAAAAGCGTCAGGTCTGACATTTTCTTCCTATTGCGAATGTTAACATCTTAATTGCACTTCATTTTGGCAAAAGGAAGCCATCGTACATTTTAAGAAGATGAAATGGGTGTAGATTTCTAATTTCTAGCATAACGTTCAGTGAAGATTACCAGGAAAGCGTTGACCCGAAGTACTAGCCCATTGATATAGACATTCCTCCGTTTTCGACATGACTTATATGAAGGAAAATGATGTGTTGTTGAACTTTCTGAATGGATCGTGTACAATAATTATTAACTCTCTTTCAATGAATTCGATTAGACAAACCAGTTTTGTGATCAAAGGTTAATGACTGCTTGGCATCAGATATTCATAAACATATCGTTTGTGAGTGTTAATGAGGACAGACATCCCCATTTTTTTATTAATCAAAAATCATTAATGCCTAACCTATTCATACATCAATAGTCTACAATGGAGACAAAGCTATATATGTATATATATATATATATATATATATATATATATATATATATATATATATATATGTAAGGAAATAACATATACAGCAGCTTTGGAAACTCTCGTGGAAATAATTATAATCCACGAGAGTTGCCAAAGCTGTTGTATATGTTATTTCCTTACAATTGTTTATAATGATTATTATTCTAATGTATACATGTATCTCAAAGCATTCGCTTGGATCCAGCTGAGGCATGCGGCTTGTCTTTGTTCAAAACTCACCTGCCCCCGACAAAGGAATTAATTAATAAGGTTGAAGATTTGTCAATCTGTCGGTCAATTGAATCTGGTGTCGCCGAAATCACTGGCCCGTCTCCGTGGTCTAGTGGTTAAGGCATTGGCGTTCTAAGCCAACGACCCGGGTTCGATTCCCGGCGGAGACATTTGTTCAACCTTTGCAAAAATTCAAAAAAGGGAGGACAGCTCCGGGGAACTTTGATTTAAGCTACGCAACCATTATTCTCTCATTTTCATTTCTCACAATTATATATATATATATATATACGAAAATTCTTTTTATGTCAACCAAGTCCTTTATTGATCGAAGATCGTCTTGAGCTTGTTGTTGAGGGGAGGCGGGGTCAACAGCCTCTGAACAAACTCTCGTGCAGTCCTTCTAATCTGCCTTCCGTCTTTGTCACACCGTGGAAAATCTTAGGTCACTACCCGACTTGTTACAAAACAAAATTAAGAAAATCAGATTGTACCTACCGATCTTGATGCTTTATGAACATGTGCATACGGCTTTGTTGAGGTTCAGTGACATAATTTAAGCAGGCTAGTGCTTCAGAGATAACATGTTATACCGTCTTGTAAATTCGTGAGTGTGGGCGAATGGCACTTTAGTTCTATTGAAAAAGGAACTGAAATTGAATATACATGTATTTACTACTTTCATAAAAACATGCAGAAGAAAAGAATACAGATTTCTATCGAAAATTGTAAGGACAATGACTTGCAAAAATATAAACGTGGAGTGGTTGGATCAACAAAAAGTTGCAAAACCTTACAGCTTTATGATCTTATTCAAAAATTCAACCAAACTCGAAAGAGACAAAAACCATAATGGCCTGCAGTTGCAATTACAAACAAACATGAAAAGCATGGTTATGTTAATCTTGTGCAATGCAACTTGTGATACAATACTATTTATATAATATTGGATGGCCCTGAGGTCAGTACAAGGAAATATCGGACGAGATATGCCAACATATTGGACAAGTCGAAGACGAGTCCTATATCGTTTGAATAATGAGTTCAAGATTTCCTGTATTTGCCAAATTACGACATCCAATATTATCATTATCATTCCAATATCAAGTATCTTCTTTTTAAGCCATTATTTATCGAGAAGTTATATACTTCGAATAATTATGTGCAAAGTTAACCTGCTGACTACTGAATCATCTCATTCCCATAGGCATAATACAGGGACCACCTGGGGGGTGTTTCATTAAGCTGTTCGTAAAGTTACGCGTGACTTTACGAACAACTTCAATATGAAGTGCCAGATAGGATGCCCAAACTTTTTCTTGACGTTTTAAAAAAGTGTGACTGTATTTCCAATAACCTCAATTAAATTATGGCAAAAAATATACTTTGCATTAAAAATGTTTGTTACAATAGGAATGTTAATCTACATATGCACAGTTCAAATTTAGTTGATGCAGTTAAAAATGATTGAGCATCCCATTTGGCTTGTCATATTTAAGTCATTCGTAAAGTCATGCGTAACTTTACGAACAGCTTTATGAAACACCCCCCCCCCCCTTCCCGGTTTCCGTAGCCAATGGGTTAACACACTTTGAAAGTTTTTTGTTTGTTTGTTGTTGTTTTTTAATGTGGCGGTTGATGAATTATTTTCACGTTCTCAGTACCTCATTATCATGTCCATCAATATAATAAAATATTATGAAAGTTAAATTCAAGGAAATGATTGACTCCTATAGGGGACACTATAAAAATGAGCAAGCTAGGACACAACCCCGTACTATTTTTCACATAAATTAGCTGGAGGAAATTTCATTTCATATTTTGGTAACAAAAATATTTACAACGCGCATCTTGATCTGCGTATCCATTGTCTAGCCTTGCGCGTTTGAAGGAATATTCATTGTTCACGCATACATGTGAGGCTACGCACCCAATATTTTTCATGTTAGGCTTCCTCGGTCCTCTTGCATAAAAAGTTGCGTTTAATCGCAACACAAAAAAAATAAACGCAAGTCCCAAATACGCGATCCTGATTGGTTGAAAATCAAGTTGCGTTTAATTTTTTGATTTGCGTTTAATCGCAACTTTTTATGCAAGAGGGCCGAGTCCAAAGAGAATATTGGTTCAATAAACTATTTAAGTGGGTCAACACAATAACACTTCTGTAGGAATAATAATCCCTGATATGATAATCTCCATCTGTTACATCCAGGTTGCACTGCATGAGATGAAATACACACTGGACTTTAACATGCAAATTAAGCGAATTGCCTAAAGTTGCTTTTTTCGGCGTCACAGCTGAAATTGCTCGAAGACCACAGTCATGGGATCACGAATCCACAAACAAACTTCAACGGAAAGAACTTTTCCAGGTTCACTGTTGGCTTCATAGAACTGTCAAATGGACTACTAAGTTGCACGCTGGGCATGTTTTGGAGGCATGTGGAAGTATTTAGTATCGATGCCATAAACCATCATTCATGGATAGCTGCAGCAGATTGTCGGATATTGTCGGAGATCGTCACCTGGTGCTCGGGGCGATGTGAACCTTTTAATACCTTTCGGCCTACCGACAAAAGAATTGTATTATGAATGATGCTGATTGTAATTGTACGTGTATGATGCATGTAGGTAATTATAAAATTAATTCATATCGTCGGCAAATCAATACTAGGTTTTACGCACACCACAAATCGTCCTCATGGTGTTGACCTGCTAGAACACGTTGACGAAAGGGGTATTACATAATACCGCATACCCCCAGCAGAGCGATTGATTTTTAATTGCAAAATATGTAGATGACGTGTCAATCGCAGCATGCGTTAAATTTGACATTTAATTTGTTTGTTGATTAGTAAACAGGGTGCCGTCATTCATCTTCCCTTTGAGGTTATAAATACATTTTAATCTGCTTAAGGTAGTTTTTAAGTGGGCAGCCGCAAATATGAATATAGACTGTTAATAGATCACACTGTTGATGCAAAGGTTAATGCCTAATAAATTCATAGCTAACATTTACGATGCACAGAGTAGCTGCTGCTATTCCCATGTACATCGCTCTGAATAATTCATTCAAAATAATTGTTCATTCTAACTTGTTTTATGTCATCGTATTACAGGAATTGATATTCAATACGAAACTCTTTATTTCTTTTTGTTTTTTTAAATATATATCTCAAAACTTATATCTCTCCTGACCGAATGACCGAAGTCTGTAATATGCGCATAAATGTTGGATTCTTATAACATACAGGGGGTGTTTCATTGAGCTGTTCGTAAAGTTACGCATGACTTTACGAACGACTTGAATATGAAGTGCCAGATAGGATGCCCAAAGTTGTTTTAACAAGGTGTGCCTGTATTTCCAATAACCTCAATTAAATTATGGCAAAACATATACTTTGCGTTAAAAATGTTTGCTATAATAAGAATGTTAATCTACATCTGCACAGTTCAACTTTAGTTGATGCAGTTAAAAAATTGCTGAGCTCCCATTTGGCTTGTCATATTTAAGTCATTCGTAAAGTCATGCGTAACTTTACGAACAGCTTTATGAAACACCCCACCCCCCCCCCCCCCCGGTAATTAAAGGCGTTTACTGGATCACATGCTTGCATTTCCTGTTTTATTTTTTATTCATGATTTCGTGATTGTAGGATGATTCCACACGGATAACAATCCCTTATTAAAACAGGCTTGTACTTTTTGCTCTCTATACCAGAAATCTATTCATAACAAATTAATTAGAATTCGAAACTTTCTCATTTTAATCTTGACCGAATTAGAAGAAGAAGAAAAAAAAAAATCGATTTTACCACGTGTATGACGATGGCGTTATGAAAACACTCTCCATTGGAGACAAGAGTATGAATCTCATATCGAGTCATGTATACCATCGCAGTACGTTTGCCCATTTTTCCTCATTTAATTTCTTGCCGCTCTTGAAACTGATTGTGGTATTTCCTTCCCAATGTATATCCTTTACAAATATTTTACATAAGAAATAAAAATAGTGGCAAATCATCACGCTGCTGTCAGTTCGTATTTTCGGTGTTATGAATCAATATTTTCAATTTGTGCGTGTTTGGGGCTTGAGTTCCAAAACCGTGGAAGAAAGAGAAACCGGATACATCAACGGATATTTTACAGATTTTTTTTTGCGTATTTTAATAGAATGCTATAATTTATTTATTATTCTAAATTTGCCCATTTAAGTTAACATGATTATCACTAATCGAATCTATGAGAAACAGCTCACCATGCTATAGACTAGATATAGACTCTATTGAATATTTGGTTTCGAAAGTTCTTTTCTCACAGGTCATCAACCCGATTTCTTTGTTTTTGAATTATTTTCTGCGTTCTCTTGAGTAGAAAATTATATACCACCTGCTTTCTCATAGGTATAGGTGTAATTGAATTATATTCCAATCATATACCAAGATCACTCGATTTATAAGTGGCATACAGTAAGTGTGTGCGTTATAAAATTGCGTGAAATTCGATCTGCAAATCGAATTGATATTCATTTCAATAGTAAGGGCCTACATACAGTTCTAGTTTTGTGCTATATTTATATCACATAATTTGCATTTCCCGGTTTGCTGATGAAAATTATGAGAGTTTGATTTTTCCCCTTAAATTTTACCCCCCCCCCCCACCCCGTCATAGTTCAAGAGACTGATATTCTTGTCATATTTGGCAGTACAAGAGTGTACGTGTCAACTCCTGAATTATGAAATAACATCTCTGTACAGTTTAATTTTTTTAATGCATGCCAACCATTGCCAACGATTTCTGTCGAACGGTATGAAAAATATTTTCCGTTGGTCAATCGTTAGCCATTGACTGACTAAAGGTCATTATTGACCAGCAATGGTGGTCGTAATATCACTGGCTTTTAGTTGTAATGGACAAATTCGATTTGACATTTTACCAATATAGGCTATAGCAACGTACAACATCTTCCAACTTGTTAGGCGCATTTTCTGTTGAAGAAAGGCAGCAGCTATTAAAACCTTGACCCATATAGAAAATAAAGTTTCCTAACGAGGGCATAGCAAATTGCGTCGGAAGTTTATTTGATCTTGGAGGTGGCTTTGCTAGGTTTTGTAGTTGACAATGGCAATCAGATATGTTCCTTTACATTTACGATGTAAATTACGAATAAAGTATTTTTATCGCTGGAGAGTGCAAACTATGATCACGCAGGCTGGAGGGAAGCTGTTCTGAAAAAAAAAAAACACTATGCTTTCTTTTCTGTTATTTAAAAGATATTAATTTTCATAACAAATCAAAATTAGGGCAAGTTATTGGTTAATGTTTGCACAAAGTGTTTTAAGCTAGCTGTGTAAAAAGAGCTATATGCGGAAGCAATAATAATAAATGTCTATTTCGCGCCAACTCAGTTGGTTATTTCAATTAATTATCATTTGTCCTAACATGAAAAATAACAATTTTCAGAATACGGCCTTAAAATGCGTTAAACCAAGGAGTTATTAGGAGTTATTATTGTGATAACTCCTTAGTATTACCAAAATCTGAAATAAGACTTTGACTATTATTGCATCATTTAGTTTTGTTGCTTTATGAATTTATGAATTTCTTTTTATGTATTTCTCTGTTTTTTTCAAGCTTTCACCTTTTTTTTTTTTTTTTTTAAGTCTACCATTTCATAAATGTTATCTGAACCAACATCCAATTAGAATAGATGATAATTAGAGCTTAAGGAAGAAACTATAGAAACTTATAGAAACTGTAAGTGCTAAAGGAGGAACTGCAGTTTCCCATTCGTTTTGTTCACAAAACCCAGAAATTCTCCATTTTCGGGCTGAAATGAGGTCACACAAGGTCACGTGACTCGGTAACGTTATGACCGATTTTCGTAAACTTGGTGTCAAAAGATGCGAAAGGCTAGGAAAAAAGGTCAGAAAGTGGCGTGGCGTGAAATTGAGCGGTTCGAAATGCGCGGTGGCATTTGTCTCGGAGGCACCCCCCCCCCCCCCCTTTCCAGTGCAGACTGTACAGTAAGGGTTAATTATTTTGCTGTTTGTTTGCTTTCAAAGTACTATTCAGACATTCAAATTGTAGTCAAGATGATATGAAAAAATATATAATTTATCTTACTTCACACTGTAGCAAATTTTTTTCTCAAGCAAAAGCATGAGAAAAATGTTCTCAGACACTGACTTTAGTAGGTGCACATAACTTTCCCGTGTGAAGTATACGGTGTAACACCGTTAGGCCTAAAACGATTCGCAAGCTTCGTTGATAGCATAACGCTGCCCTTTCTTGTACGGTACGTTTATCTTAAAAGATTTAAATGAATTCAAGAACGCTTCATCGTTTGATTTATTGCGTGATTCCTCTTTTTGAACTTTTCAAGACGGCTGTTCCCACTGATAGTTTCTCTTCTCTCTCTCTCTCTCTCTCTCTCTCTCTCTCTCTCTCTCTCTCTTCTTGACTTCATTCCCTATTCGCATGTTTGTAGATGCATTTGTCTTCAAGTGAAACAGTGACTTTACCCTCTTTTACACGGAGCGTTGTGTGAACTTACCACGTAAAAGCAGCGTTAAGTGTCGGTAAAAGTACTGCACAGTGGTGAACGCTTCACCTTCTTTGATTTATTGCATGATTAATTTTTCTGCACCTACCGTAAATAGCTATCCTCTCGGGTTAATCGTTTTGAGTAATGGCAACATTTCCAGTTTAAACGCTTCTTTGATACCCGTGTGGTACATGCCTTTATATTATTTCTCAGAACGAGTGTGACTTTATCATTATTTTTCGTTTTTTCCCCAAGATATAAAGTGTTTCAAATGTTTCATTTGGAATGATTTCTTCCTTGTGACAGTACTTCTTCTGCACTCACAGGAACATCACTATATGGGGCTGTGTCAATTTTGGCCTGTCACGACCTCTAAGTTGAAGAGGTAAAAACACCAATATAATCGGCAACATTTTGAGAAAATACTTCCTTCTGCATTTTAGAATGATAGAGTATCTAATTTCATGCTAGATCCTTCGATAGGATCTTTATCATCTTGATCAAGTGAAATTTTCAGGCTGTTTTTGGTCGGTGATCTTGCTCCTCCCCTGCACACATATGGGCAAGATATCACACACTTGTCTATATATGGGAGGCAATTGCTCGCGGTAATGACGGTATGAAGGTACAGAGTGCGAGGTTATCTCCAATAACCTCGCATAAGTGTGAGTGTATCTTTTGCAGAGTACTGACGGTCATAGCATTCCTCATACCAAATCATCTGTTCAAATACATGCCTGACTGTCTTCGAAATTGGAAGATATTTTTTACGATATGTAACTTTTAACATTATTTATTGTAATCTTTGTGTAACTTCTCACTTATGTTTTTTTTTAAATTAAACATCATCGAGAATAAAGTACGAAGAAAACCTTTTTGCAATGGAAGATATCTTATGAATATGCAAATACATTTCATTTGAATTTTTTGGTTTTGATTATGATATTGGTAGATCGTGACAGAGGGATAAAACCACGGATGTATAAAGGCAACCGATTGTGCTAAGTTTTACTAATTTAGAACGATTATGTTGGGATATACAATATGTCATAATATAGCCCTGTGATCACCCCTAATACTCTCATTGACACTGAATTCATGTGAAGATCTACATTTTTAGGGACTCCGCATTGAATGTCAATAAAATGTATGCTTTGAATTTTCTGAACCTGTTTATGGTAAAAGATATGACATGACCGACAGAAATAAAAACTGTGGGCGGTTGTCGATACATGTTTTTTGACTGTTAACTTATAGACTGAATATTTTGCAATCAACGTTTTCGTAATCATAGAATACTACTGCATTCAGCTTGATTCCAATATAAGACTATGGACTACATCAATAACAACAGAGAGATTATGTTTATTCGATATGTTAATATTATCTGCTCATCCGCCTACATATATCTGCATGATTTTAAAAAAAAATAGGGCGCCACTTTAAGGAAGAATTCATAAGTAATATTATACCAGGATTCAGAAGATGGATAGTAATATTCAGTGGCGTCTTCACAAGTGACACAGGGGAGAAGTGACCCCTCCTCCCCCCCCCCCCCCCAATCAAATAACCAAAACTAAGAGGAAATGGGGAAGAGGGAAAAGGGGGCATCGAGGGGAAGAGTTCGAAAGGAAGTTAAAGAGAAGACGATTGGACCTTCTCCCACACCCTCCATCTAATCCGTCGTTTTGTTCATGGGCGGAAATATGCAGGAAATTCTTTTTATCAGGGGGGGGGGGCATAACAAGAGGTCACCCCCCCCCCCCCCCTGATGAAAAGAACTGCATAACGAATCTCCGACACTGGTTTTGTTAATTTGTATTTCACCTTCCTAGTAATAGCAGTCTCCCCCCCCCCCCCCTCCTCCCATGATGCCAGTACCCCCTCAATGACTGAACCCACGCTAAGCCTCTGCTATACCAACACATCAAATTCCGTCCCCATCAGTTGTATTATACTAAATATATTAAGCACATGCACAAATTGGCCTTGTGTAGAGTTCCATTCTCTGATAAGGTAACAAACTCTGTGAATGAATTCAGGCAAATTGGCACTGACATGTCTACATCCAATAATTCAAACCCAACCAACCTTACCAATTATGTATATATTTCTTTGCGATTTTAGAGATTGGATGAATAAAGCAAAAGGAAATATCTCATTTTAAGATGAATTCCATTCATTCACAAACAGAAGTCTTATTAATGCTACCATGATGACGAATCCCTTCACCAAGACCAATAACCACATAACTCTCTTATGAAAATTAATGAAAAGGAAAGATGTTTTTATTAGGAATCTACTCGAGCAAACCAGACAAAATATTGAAGTTTGTCTCAAACAGGATATTTTCTCAATAAAAGCCGATGCACATGACATGCCATGTTCATGATTTCCTTCTCAGTGCACTAAGCTAGTTTAATGGAAACCATGCACATGCTTATATCCCCTCGAGGTGTGAAAGAATGTTGAATTTTGTAATATCTTATGATTTGACATTATTGCTTGACTCTTCTAAAATGAGGACGGTTCACGCACCTTTTAGAATTACGTACCAAACATGAAGTGCAATTGTCCGAGAAATAATTTTCCCTGTTTATCTAACAATGAGGGAATCAAATAGTACTTTATCCTTTTACTCCAGTCCATTTGTGCTCTGTTGGTATTTTGGCAGATTATAAATTCTTAATTTCCATATTTATCGTGACGAAATCAAAAGTACGTGCTGTTTTTCTGATATTCGTAATGATCACAACCGTCTTAAGATACATTTTCTGCAATAAATTCGTTTCATGAAATAAGGTTCAAGTTCACCCCCAATTTATTTATTTTTTCTCTCATAAAATAGAAAAGATAACGATGACAGTGATGTAATGTGTAAAATATACAAATTATACATAAAATAAATTAACGCTTTTCTGACTTTGGTCGACCATTGGAACAAACGCATAGGACCTGCCACTGTCGACTGTTGGCACACGTACAGAGTACATGTACGTATAATATACTCCAAGCAATGTGGCAGTGCAGGGTTTTCATGCATTGTAAAACTTGTGAGACGTAGTTCCCTTAATGTTAATAAACATAACCTAGGAAGCCACATACATCACCCCAAAAACAAACAAACAACAACAACAACACAAAACAAAACAAACCGGGCAAAACATTCATTTTATTTAATGCGTTGAATGATGTTTAACAATATTTTTTAATTCATCATTTACTTTGAGAACATTGTTCCGAACCGGTGTTTCTATATTGAGACAAAGCAGACATAAATGAAGAGGTAAGATATTTTACTGGTTCAGCGTTGTAATTGAACATATCATGTGATCATTAAATGTCAATAATGTTGAAATATCAAGGCAGAAATAATCTTGCTTCATTCAAAAGGATACTTCTGAACATAGTTTTGCGTGTCTGAATGACCTCGAGCCGAGGTGCAATTACATGCATATTTAAGTCTGTGCTCAGTCACCCCTCTGTATTGTATTTGCATTTTTCGTATCATCTGTACACACTAAATTCCATTTAGAATAAATTTTATGCTTGATTACGATAGGAGGGCATATGTGGTAGTGTATGTAATTGTATTTATTTCTACCCAGTCAGATCATCGTGTGAGGCAGTGTGTCTATACTGACCGTTCCATACCACGTCGTCTAAATTTGAGGGAAAAAATTTGTGTAGTACCAAACACCCTACTCTTCTGTACTTTGGAACGAAGTCGTTATCAAAGTGACAATTTTCATCTTTACAATATTTTAAGAAATGTATATTCAACTCTGAACCCTATAACTATTCCTTTAGCATGATCAGAAGCACTTTCAGGGGTACAGTATAAAACTGGAAAGAGTGCATTTCCAGCCCTTTTGCGCCTTTATTCAAATATTACAGGTCCATTGTTGAACATTTATCCTGTACCTTTTCCTTTTAGCACCCGACGAGACGACACAATTGGTTAAAATCACAGGGTAATTTCTGAATGCCGGAGGTGCGTTTATATAGCGCTCATATCTTCCACCCGAGATATGGCATGGGTGCATCTCCGTAAAGTGTACATTTGTAACATAGGCATTTGCTCCTTGAAAGGTGCGTTATTAAATCCTTTACCTTGTCCCTTATACACACGGGGTGCCATTCTGTTGTGTTAATGCCTGCTCCAATTGATACTGTAGAGCCAATACAAGCCTGTAATTCAGCGAAATGTTTACACTTTTCATTTTGCGGTCATTCTTTGTACGATAACCCTCTCGCATGGCGCTTCGAAGACCGCAGCAGTCACTGACGTCGTCCTGCGTTAGGCACACGACGCATCTTCTGCAACGCACAGTACGTCTCCATGCATGCTGAATCCTTTGCAGGATAGTGCTAGGCTAGATGGTATGGTCAGAATATTAAACAGGGGTAAATCTCTGTATAGACATGGTCTCATTCTGAATGTGACGTCCAGGACAATCGTTCATTCATGATGTGGGATCTCATCCCGTCGCCAGGGATATGCCTCAAACGGATTCTGTCAATTCCTATCTCTCAGTCAAGCAGTTATTAATTGGCTGGTTATTTGTTTCCAATTTGTTCCTCATTAGCTCAATATCCCGCGCGTCTGTTTATGTTAAAAGCTGGGCTGTTTGACATGCATGTAAAATGTGTATCTCTATGCCATCACATTCTGCGTCGCTATATTGTCGCACAACAATAAGATTATTGAAAACCCCACATGCAAAGGACATCCTCGACCGCACCCTCAATCATACGCACACACATCTCTTCTAACGTATTTTTTTCCCTTTTCTTGTACAAACTTTTTGTTTTCTATTCTTAAAGTGCATAGAGACATGCAAATTTGCCTATGTGTTATGCGCTATACAAAAATGTTTAGTTATCATTATTATTATTAACGTATAATAATCATGATAATAGGCATATCCACAAACTTGTTTCGACCAGAGTAGAATACACAAATTTCTTGTAGAGTTTTTGCATTGTCCTATTTAATTTTATATGCCCCTCTTCGTAAATGTATATGTCAGTGACGTTACTTCTGGCCAAACCAGATATATATATATCTATCTATATACAATAATCTCGTTTTTACATGCATGTATCTATGACTGTAGGGTTATGTAAAATTACCTTCCCTTATTATGTTAGCATTCATAACTGCATGTAGACAACATGGCAGGTTTGACCATTCTGATACAGGTAGAGAGAGATTAGGCAGGTATTCCCTTAGCCTGTTATATCACGATAATGCAGATGATAAAAGGAATTTTATTTATCAACTAGAATAACAGAATTGCCATTTTCCCTCCACTACACACGATTCCTATACTGCCTGGATGGCAGGTGAACTCCTGGAATTATCAATATCGTATGAAGCGTAATGTTGAGACAAGAAAGGATTGCTAGAGGGGAAAATGATTTCTAGACTTCGATCATGTTGACAATAGAAAGCAGAAGCAGAGGGCAGGAAAAGAATGCTCCTTTTTCATAATACAGGAGAGTCAGGATGCAGAGGGAAAGCGAGTGAGGATGACGTCGATTCAAAGGTTTGTGAATCAGAACCGGTCGGTCAATACCGCATTTTCCGCACACTTGAGTCCATTTCACACTTGACTTGTTCGCCCGTTCGTCCTCGCGTGGACGACGAGTCGTTGCCGTGGCCCCTGCCGGATGTCAGCCGCGTGAAGAAGCACACCAAATGAAATTATCGTATCGATGTGACAAGACAAACTTTCCGGTAGGCGGAACATAATCAATTGAGGCGGGGCAGTCATCAGTCCTGATCGTTCACATTTTCTTTTTATTGCAACGATCAAGAATCAAATACGACTGTTTGAATGATTTCCTCGGTCATTGTTTTTAAAAAGAGTAAAAGGAATTATTTTAATAGGTAACAAAAAGAGGGAGAGTACTCTTTTATGATGACCGTTTAACATTTTTCGAATTACAAGGAACATTCATGACCTTTGAAGAAAAAAAGTAATTTGTTGATATGTATATGAATATATGTATGTGACAAACGATGAAGCATTAACTTGGAAAATGTTTAAAGAAGAGTTCTTCACTTTTTCATATCTCTTCTGTTATATATACAAAATTTATATCAATAGTCATGTATGTATATATATATATATAAAGTATATAAATATATATTTCTTTGAGGAACAGGGGAGTACTGAACCTCTGTCCCTCAAAGAAAATGGAATAAATTAACTGCTATGGGGTTGCAAGGGCTGCCTGTCGGTGTTTGTACTTGGTATAGCACGGCGAATACCACTCAACCCGCCTCCGTGGTCTAGCTAGTGGTTAAGGCGTTTGGCGTGCAGTGTCAAAGACCCGGGTTCGACTCCCGGCTGAGACAGTTTTTGCAACCCACAAGAAGGAAGTCAGTAAGGAGGAACAATGAATTTAGCTACGCAAATTATTTCTCTCATTCATTTCAAATGATTTTGCACATTATGTAAATTTACCCACGAGATTTGCCGATGCTATATAGTATTAGAACAAATTTCTCTCTCTTTCTCTCTCTCTCTCTCTCTCTCTCTCACACACAAACACACACTATATATATATATATATATATATATATATATATATATATATATATATATATATATATATATATGTATATATATATATATGTATGTATATATTCATGTCTATATGACATGTTTACTAGACGCCGATCAGCAAGAATCGAAAGAATGGATTTCTACTCATTGTATTCCATCCACCACATTCTCACATTAATACTGCCCAAAGTAATTAACTTTACCGTGAACCCATACTGAAAATACTTTTTCCTTAATACTGACCTTTTGCATACTTTATCTGAGTCAATCTCAGAGCTGTCTGCTCGGGAGCCTTTTTAACTTTATTAATCATTTTCTTGTTGTTGTTGTTTATAAGACTAGGAGTCTGCCCACCCGGTGATGAAAAGGAAATCATAACTGGCGAAAGTTTTTTGTTGTGACCATTGACGTCACTGTTTAAGGCATTTTCGTTCAAATTAAGCATGGGTAATTATTGCTCCAAGCCCAAAGTGGCTTGTTATAAGGCTAATTCGATAAAGTCAAGCTCGGGTAAGTTCAAATATCATTATCATACACTTTCTTGATGAAGGCATAGGATTCCAAGTTGTTTTTGACTCGCGCTTTTGTGCACCTAAAGTTTTCAACAGATTTATCTCAATAAAGTTTAAAATAGCAGGTATTAAAGTTATTTTTTTCTCTCTACCAGACAGAACACTGTGGTGAAAAATCTTGAATATGGACTCATGTTTCTAAAAGACTATCAAAAGATCTTTGTGCTAATGATTTCACAGTGCGCTTAGGATTTTTAGTGAGAGGATACAATTTTTTGTAAATTTTTGACAGAAATATTTCTTACATATTCGCACTCAAGATTCATTCGCAGGAAAGATTTAAAATTGTTTTAACAGATAAGCTACAATTAACTAGACAAAAAAGGCTAGAAGCTGAATTTTTCAACAAGGATTCTACTTTAAATCTTTAGATCTTAAAATGAAACAAAAATGCATGTTTATAATTAAAGACGACTTTTCTATAATTATAGACGACTTTTCTAGTATAGAGATCTATAGAAATGCAATTCAATCCCTTATTGATAAGAAACGAAAATATATAATTTTACTGCAAAGAAAAATTAAGGAGCTGGAGCAATCTTGCTGCATAAGAAATACTTATCACTCCTGTGACATTTCTACAATTCTAAATTATTGAGGAATTCAGGATTTGCTCAGCTCAGACTGCATCGGTGCAGGATCTTGAATTTGTATACAAATTGTCAATATCTCACCTTAAACCATGCATGTATGCCCAACCAGGTCAAAATTATTCATAACAAACGAAAGGGGTCGTTTTACTTGACTCAGTCTCCGCCGAACAAACATTACGTGAAGTGTTTTAATTATGTAATGTTACCGTCGTGCTTGTCTTTCTGCCCCCTGGGCTTTGGTGATCCAAATATCATGATGGGCTTTTCTTATGGTGAGCAAAACGCCTTTAATGAATATGGTTGTCGTGTTCCCGGCCTCGCCTGGGAAAAGAAGATACTGAATGATTGGAGTGAAATTCAAAGAAAGCACAACGATCACGCTTAGATCCCAGGCAGCTCAATTTCATTCTTCCCCCTCTGATTTATTTTTTTTCGTCATTCCTGTCATTCGTATGTTTATTTCTCTCTCTCTCTCTCTCTCTCTCTCTCTCTCTCTCTCTTTCTCTCTTTATTATTTCCCTTTCACTCTCTTTCACTCTGTTTTATGGATACAAATTATGTTGAAAGCCATGCTGATAACACGAATATAGATACGCATTGTTGGGGACTGGTTATCAAAAATAAATACAGTCACGTTTATTGGAATAATGCTTATTGGAATAATAACACAACATATCTGTAAGAATCCTTGAATAATTATTTTAGCTAGCAAGGGAAAGGTTTTTTCTTTCTTTCTTTCTTTTTTTTTTTTTTTTTTTTTTTTACTGTTGAAGCCTACTTGATGAAAGACTCTCGCAGTATTTTCGAGAAATTAACATTTTGTCTAATACGATGATGTAAAATAAATAAAAAACCGTCCAAAGCTCGGAATGAGATTGCAAATACATATGTTGCCCATTGAAAAGTCAGAGTATTCTTTATTTCTCGGACGATTTTTTTGTTCCTGGTATCGGTATTCAGAAAAGACTGGTATGGATTTCCCTGCTAGCCAAGAGCAGCTAATAAAAAAATGCAGTAATGAAATGAAGACGTTTTCTCTCTTTTTTTCAAATCTATCTTTATTTTGCTTTCTTTTCTCTATTTTTATTTTTTGCAAATTGCGTTTCTCAAACCTTTTTTAAAAACTATTTTGAACCTCAATGCATGTATACTCAATACCTCAATATATCTAAACATAATGTTAATAATGCTCAGCAGATGTGCATTTCATTTTGAGGTACTTCCACTGATGCCGAAATATTTCGACTGTCACGGCTTATGTGAAATGTATTTTTAAAGGGCTTTTTGCACCTTCGTCATTTCATATCTCGTACAGGCTGAATTCTAATCTCAAGATCCCCCTGCCCAACAATGCAACAATCATTCACGTTTCCTCCTAAAGCCAGTGTTGTTTTGCTAAGCACGAAACTCATGAAAGATACAAACGATTCTAAGTTGGTATAAAGTTTTTACTTCTTTCAACGGAATAACGAAACTAATGTCGTTGAAAATAGTCTACATCTTGACTAGGAAATAAATTTCCATGTGTTACCATGGTTTATATTGGTACAATAAAAACAACTGGCAGCTGTGTGTGTGTGTTCAAGCACCTCTACGAAGCCCTATTACCAAGGGCAGACTAGAACTGAAAAATCGAGTGGAGAATTTCAGAGCGACTGGCCCTTTTATTTCTTTACCAGCCCTTTTTCGTATGAACCAGTGTTGGGTCCAGAGGATCCGAGATCAAGATCAAGATCAAGATCAAGATTCGCAGCTCAAGATCGAGATTAGAACATCTGAAATCAAGATCAGATATGTCCGAGATTAAGATCAAGATCGAGGCTACTGATGCCGATCTCGAGACTGGTCTCGAGATCAAGATCCATCTCGAGGTACCCAACACTGAGTCGTGTTTTCGCCGATTGATGAACGATTTTAAAAGCTCTTTCCTTTGATAATTTATGTAATAACAATGTTGATCTCGAGCGATCTCGAGCGAAAATTCCGAGAACAGAAGCTCCGAGATCAAGATCAAGATCAAGACCAACACCTTCGAGATCAAGAACAAGATCGAGGTTACTGATGCCGATCTCGAGACTGGTCTCGAGATCAAGATCGATCTCGAGGTACCCAACACTGGTATGAACAGCCCTTTTTTAACCAAAATATTGACCGGCCCGTGGGGAAAACTTTCTAAACTCGCCAAACTCCATATGGCCAGTGACTTTGCAGAAGGGCGACCTGTGCATTGAAACCATTGAGCGACAGCTTCGATTTAAAGATATCCTAGACATTAACACTTTGTTTCATCAGAAATTAAAGTATTGGGCACATTGATATTTTGGTATAAGTTAAACAACTGAAGAACATATTCTTGGCTACCAGAATTAAGATTATCTTTACTTTCATTTCGTATTGTCATGATTATTGTAACAAGATGAGATGAGTAGCCAATCCATAGTTGTTAATCACTTTAGGCAAATTCGCTTTGAAATTCACAAACCAATTTCTGACTTAGAACAAGGATAGTTAGTTTTGTAATGAATGTAATAAGATATTATTTCCCTCATACTGACAACGAATGATATGCTTCCGATCAGTGCTACTTTCCTTCTACCTCGAATTAGTAGGTATTCAGATACATCTTTCCCGAACTACCCTTAAGCTGCGAACTCGGATCGAGTATGTAGATTATGATGAATTTGAAAACGAATTCAAAATGCCTTAAGGGAAACGCAGGTAATTTTTATAGCGCCGTTACAAATAAATTTATCCAGTAGGACAACAGCAAGAAATTGACAGAAGATCAGTGTACTTATAGAAATTAGCTTTCCGAAAAAACAATTTCCATAAGTAGTGCAGGTCACTTGAAATATTTTAAAGAACCAAAGTGGGATAATATAGACAAGTTTTGCCCTGTTAATCATACACAGTCCAAGAATTTGCATCGGATGATCTCTCCATTATTAGTTCATTTCCTTATTAGATTATCATCAGGTACTGGAATATGTAAAGACCTTAATACTTTCTCTTCTTTCCTTTTCAATTGGCGTTAGTTTCCAAGAAAACTTTATGAAGAATGCTTTTATTATTGAAATCGCTTTACTCACAGACGGCTCTGCCAAGGGTACTTTTCTTTCTTGGTGGCGGACTTTTTCTTCTGATTATGATTAGAACAAATTATTAATTCAAGGAAGGCCGTCATCTCGGTGAGTAGAGTTCATGAACTCCAGCCATAGAATTAGGAATTGACCTCCAGGATGAAATCAATCGTAGGTTCTATTTTCCAAGAATATTACACGTCTTTCTACGTCACGTTTTTGTTAACCTTAACCTGATTTTTGATAAATTTTACATCATTCATTTACTTCATCTTCTTTCAATATTTCTCATCATTGCTATAAATTTAATATTCGGCAATTTGTATCGGTGGGGAAAGTGCTTAGTAAATCAAATTAATATCATAGTTTTATCGTTATCATTATCAAATTTTCTTGCAATCATTATCATCATCTTCATCATCGTCATCCTTACGGTTGAGTGTATCTTCGTTATCAGGTTCATACCGTTTAATTTGTCCATATTAGTAAATTGTGCCAAACTGGCAATGGACAAGCTATAGGATAGAGAAAGGAGAACTAAACACGGATGTAGACGTGTACGTGCTTTAGGGTAGGAAGAAATATTGCAGGGTGGCACCAGAGAGAGGGAGTTATATTGTATGTGTCCATTACAGCCGAAGCGTAATAAATTGCATATAATATAGGGGATAAGAAAAGGGAAGATTTTTGGAAAGAAAATGGAACATACATGTACATAAACAAGCAAACGGGAAATGAGATTGGTATTTAAAAGCGCAGGGAGAGTTGGAAAGGAAGAGAGTGAACATGGAGAGGCGCGTAAAGAAAGCTAGAGAGAGAGTAAGAAGGTGAGTCAGTTTTGTTTTTCCGGACAGTGTTCGAATACTCATATTCGTGAAAGAAATACCAAACCCAAGGATTGCGTAAATATGAGGGAAGGTAGATGGAGAAAGGATTTATGAAATAAGATAGAAGAATCATCAGCAGGATAGGAAAGAATAAAGTGTATAAAAGAGAGATACGAAATATTAAAGTGTAAAATTTGGAATACTGAAAGTAAGAGAAGGGAAAATACCTATAGACAGTATGTATAGCACAATTTTTTAAAGGAGTTTTCGGAGTCTGTTATAATTGCAGCAAAGTAAATTACACACCACAACTGGGGATAACAGCTAGAGGAAGATATGTAGAGCAAATATGCATGTGGAAAAAAAATTACGGATATATCTCACGACCTCTCTCACGAGAGAGACAGAATGAGAGCGGAAAGTAGTGGGAGCAGTTATAATAGTAAAAGACATCAAGTAATAAAGAATAGAAATAAAAGCGTATGCTAATGGAAATTTCATTATGATTGAGTTGTTTACGAGCAGAAGAAATGCATCATTATTAGCACCAGATGCATGTGTCTTCGTGACAGTCTGAGGGCATCAAAATGACAAATGATAAATGACAACGCTTTTGTAGCCTAAGCTTAGAACAGATTGCAGTTGACTGTAGAGGAATGCTTTAAATTGAAATATATTGATGAATAAGGAGGGGCGCAGATAAAAACCATTATCTAAAAAAATTAAATGGTTTTCGAGGTTTGTGAATTATACAACACTCACAAAATCCAACATTTAAGAGAGCTTCATCGACTACCATTTATATTGGTAAGGTGCATGCAAAAATAGCAATTTCAATTTCAAAGTAACATTATAATGATTTCTCAGATTCGTGTCTTTTCAAATTTTTAAAATCTGTACAAAATATGAGTAGAATGAAGACCGCATTACCATATTAAAATTTATGGCAATTACGTTTGATTTTGTGATAAATTATTTTTGACCGTTACCAGAACTGCAGATTATCTTTCATCGTAGCTAAGATCAGACTACGGAGAAAAGCAATTATAGGGGAGATCAGAGTTATGGTTTATGTCTGAACGGATGGAGATTGGAGGCTTTTTTTATTTAAAATTTCTATCTTTGTGGGTGCGCGTGCGTCCATGTGTACGTGCATGTGTGCATATGTGTGTGTGTTTGTGTGTGGGTGTTTGTGTGTGTGTAGGAAATGCCAAAAGTTTAGCCTGTGAAAAGAGGCCTTTGTGCAGAAAATGTTTAATATTGTATAGACTGTGGTATGAAAGACGATGTGGGTGTCATGCCTGTCTCATTTGCTCATAAGTGAGCCATGTTGAAAAGGTAAGAGCTAAGCCATTTTAAGAATAATGTTTTCAAGAAAAATGCCTCAATGTAGCCATTGTTAGTAATAATTATTTTTCTGGCGAAGGTGAGACGTTTACTATAGACTGACCGGTGTTCTCTAAACTGCGTAAATCAGAGCTGCCGTATACCAGTACCAGTATAACATAATTATACCATGAATAAGGTATGAGGTGTGGAAATTCTAAAACTCACGTGTTTGATACAAGATAATGTTTTACAAATGTCGCTGATTTCAGGATAACCTAGAGTCAACAATAGTCCACAGTTCAGTATCCGGTGAACCACTATGAGCGGACTTTCTGGATGGCAAAGTTGTAAGGTGCCATACCATGAGGGGGGAAAGGAAATTGTTAATGTTATTGAATAATGCTTTCATTTTCCCTTTAAGTTTTATGATGATTTGTATGTCTTGCTCCATCACATACATGTATATATGTATAAGTTTGACTTTTCTGCTGTTTAGAAAATGATAATAAAAGTAAAGAGGATGAAGACAAGGGGGCCTACGATATATCCTTGGAGAACAACACGTAGGACAGGATGGCATGCCAGGCGACAGCATTATTGATTCGCTTTCGAAGTGGTACATTATCTGGTCTAACAGGAAGGAATTGGTTCCTCTAAGCCTTGCTTTAGTTTGGAAATGGCTCTACATAATTATCTACGTGTGCTCAAGCGCTGTACATTAATAGAGTTCATGTGAATGTAACTGACATTCACAAATTCAGAATGTATGGGTACATACATAAGTTTAAAGAGGAGGTTGAGTTCTGGGATAGGTAAAAAATGATCTGTGATCTATCTCATTCTCTTTATTTAAATCAGGAAGATTATCATGGTAGAAATGTCCCCTGAACGGATTGTTCTAAAAATGCCCTCATTAAAATTATTACAAGAAACAGCTGAAATGTTCGGGCCGAACATGTGTGTGCAGTCCCATATGCACGTTTCTGTGTGCAGTACATGTCACTCTCAGCAGCATTGAGTCATTTTTTTTTTTTTTTTCATTTTGGTGATTCCAGCACAGTATATAATAATTCGTATGTAGACATGATCAACCTTTCCCAATTGCTTTGAGACGGTTTCTTTCACAATGTAATCGCATGACCAGAACTCAACTTTATATTTAATATCAAACGCGAAACACCACTCTCTGTAGGTTCTGAAAATAACTGTCAAATTTTCGATACATTCCCTCCTATCCTACCAATGAAAAGTTTTGCAGGATCTGCGGGTTACTTTTGGCATGTTGCTGGCACGACCGCGTACTTAAACTGTTTCATCTTCGGAAAAACTGAAGACACTCGATTTCCAGGTCGTGTTTTCGACACCACCTCCACCCCTGTCCAGTGCTACGGGAAGGCGATCAATCACGCCTTGGTCCTAGCTAATCTGCTAGTCAGAAATTGGGATCAATTGAGGTGTTGATGAATGCTGACAGCGACAGTTGCGAGGGCACACTGCGGCACACGAACTCAAACAGTTGTCAGTGGTGTTTCATGAGTGGGTGCCACGTGTACTTTTGATTCAGTCATCCATAGGGCGGGATAAGACGTATTACCGCCACTCATTCATATACGCAACATATAGACGAGGCCATTTTCAACAGTATTTCCGTTACAAATACACTTCAGAAGCCAGGTCAATCCATGATTATCTTACATTTTACTTTGATATCTATTGCTTGGATTCATTGCCCTTGGCCGTTTATGGTATAATCAATTTCAGTGTTAATTTAAACGCCAAGAATATGGATTTAGGCATCTCGTTGGTTTTAGCCATGTCGACGATAGCATGAACTATAGCGTAGTAAAATAGCGAGACTAAACTAACACTTTCATCGGAACAATAATCAATCTTTTTGGAGTGATAAGTACGCGATCAATCCCATTTTGTTGCCCCTTTTGGTTGGTAATATAAAAACCTGATCCGAAATATTGCATAAAATCACACCTAACATTCGATGAATAACGAAAACTTTCAACTGCTTTAAAGTACTTAAAGAAAAATCGTTATGTATTATCTTAGCATAGAAGCAGAATCACTAGACAAACCAAAAGCTGACGTAATGATTAAAAAAGGAATTAGTGACATCACGCAAACGTGTTGACATGTATAAATAGAAACATCATCACTGAATGAATGGCATCTCGCTGTAATGTGTAAACATGTAGAAAAAAAAATCATTACACTATACAAGATGACAATTTCTGTGGTGTTCGATTTAAGGATAATGGTATTAGGATCGAGGGGGTGATGAGTTCTGTAATTATGTCCACTGTTCTGCTCTAAAGTGTTTGTCATTTCGAAATGACCTTTAGAATCATTCAGTGGTTGTACTATGGAGAGCGTACCAAATGCTAGTTATTATTATTATTAATATTAGTGTTATTAATGCATGTGTATAGCGTTCGCCCTAAATACATCTGACACAATACCACTAGAAGTGGCGGAAATGGCAAAAGCTAACAATGAAATGAGAGGAAAAAAGTTCGTATGGAAAGGAAGAAAATGCGGGGGGGGGGGGGGGAGATAAGAATGAGAGTACGTGTTGGTTAAAGCGAAACAAGTAGCTTAAAGATGTTGGGAACTCTATAAAGATCAACGCTCTTTTTACTATTTGTGGCGCTATATGTATAAAAATATCAAAAAGCAGTAATCCTTCAGTCTTGTGGACCTCTGGTCTCCTGGCGAGGCTTAATCCACATTTGTTGCTCTCTATAGAATGAAAAAAAAATTGTCAGGATGTTCATGAAACCGAATGTCTTAGCATCTTTCTTGATCACGTGGCCCTTCATACTAGTGACCATTCATTCTTAAGAAGGTCCTGTTTTATTTCATTTTTTTTTTCACTCTAAACATTTGTTGCTCTCTACCCAGGTTTGGAATGGTAAACGGTAGTAGGGACTTCCTTGAATGCTGTGAGCAAAACACAATCAGCAGCCCGGCCAGGACCAGGGTAATACAGGAGAGCCTTGAGCGTGTTGAATATTGTAAGGATGTTCATGAAACCGAATTTCTTGGTATCTTTGTTGATCACGTAGCCCTTCGTACTCGTGATCATTCAATCTTTAAAAAATTCCCTTTTTTTAATCATTTTTGATTCCCGACTTAGATAAGTTGATGAAATCGATTGATTATTGATAATGTGCGTATCATTTTGGATGTTTGAAGTATTCTTTTGAATTAAAGAGAATTTTATTGCCTTCAGCATTATCAAAATGAACATACACATTCCCTGTAATGAAAAATAAGAAAAATAGGTTTACCTTTGTATATGTTATATGTATTCATAAATGGAGATTGTAAACGCTATAGCGGATCCGCAGTCCATCCCCTGCGGTAACAGTTTCGCAAAAATATATAACTGATCACATCCCTTACCTTACCTTTTCAGTTCATCCAATGCATTAAATATATTTCGATGTTAGAGTCGCACATCCAAGGAATATTATTATGTATCATCGGAAGGTTACGTTGCCGTTTGACATTTCATATGCTGGTGTTTCCATGTAATAGGAAGATGAATAGATGATGATTACATGTGTAATCAATTTCGCCAAGAAAGGCCTTCGCCGAAGGGAAAATGAAAAAAGAAAAACTCGAGAAGAGAAGGGTATATTGTTGTTAGAATTGTAGCATCTCACGAAAGAGGAGATGTTACAAAAAAAAAATCGATATTAACCCCTTGCTGACGGGAACCAGGTGATTCCTATGGGAATGAAAGAATTCAGCAGTGTACCGCTTAAGCCAGTCCTCACCGTAGGTAGATATATCGGGAATAAGCCAAAAGCATATCAGACTCAGGTTAACACGATAAAGAGAGATGGAGTAGAATATGATACGGAATCGTCCATTTTTAATCAAGAAATATAGGTCGCAGACAAATATTAGAATATAGGCAATACAAATCATTGAAGGATGATTTTAAAATTCGAATTAGGGCGGAAAGGCATATTTGGCACAGTGTCAAACTTTCAAAGGTCTATGCCGATGGCATTCTAGGTAAAATTGATACGGACCACCTTTGAGTCTTAAATTGGCAAGTGTAAAGGATGTATAAACTCTTACAATATCAGCGCTTCCTTCAGTTTGCAGCATGCTTGAAACTCTTGTGATTCTTTACGATGATGTTGCATTTGAGCAATTTGTACATTCAATTATCATGATTATGTCTCGGAAGCTTTCCAATCTTGCGAAATACCTAGATTAAAGGTTATGTTTTTTAATGTTTTATTATATTGTTGATATGAAACTTAGACAGTAATTAGAAAAAAAAAAACAACAACTAACGTATACAATAATGAAAGCTAATGGTTGCGGTTCCTGTATGAAGCTTCCCTCATTACCTGATGATAGAAATACATAAATGATTCAGTATTTATAAAGTATAGGAAAATGAAGGGGGGGGGGGAGAAATACTATTTACCAATTAAATTGCAAGGTATTAGAAAATATATAACAAATTGTTGGGTACTAAAAATGTGTAAAGATAATCAATGAGGTTACTGAATTATGTATCATTATAGCGAAATCCAACCTTAATGGTAAGTAGTTCTGAAAAAAGATGAAAAATCAGAGAAGCAGATTGGTGAAGGTTTGAACGAAATCGGACGAGCAATAAGAAAGTTATGACATTTTGAAAGTTGCAGTCACTATACATATGGGAACTTTCAAATTGGTCAGATCGGTAATGTCACTGTGATGGCGGAAAACTTACCCATTTGCTTCAACACGAAAAGTGACTATTTTTTTTCCTTCAAAATGTGTTACTTAGTAGGATCTTTTTCTTCCATGAGGACTTATAACAATTTAATATCTACAAAACATTGGGAGTACTGCCCCAAGGGAAACGGTTCTTGGGAGAAAACCACAAATTGATAATAGTTTAGTTTACGACAAACGGGAAAGTTGGCCGCCACTATGTCACAATCGACTCACCAAATTCCGATCTGAGATTCGCATAGATTTAGTGATCTCATTTTTCAAACATCCATAGCTTTCCTATTCCTTGTCCGTTATCTTATTTTTTAACCATCCTGTTTTTCTTATTTTTCTGCTTTCACACAAATCATCTTTTAATACCAAGGTGGGATTGCCCTTTATTGTCTTGGTGCAGAACATAATTCTGGGTAACATGAACAAGGTTATGTAATGATAATAATAATAATAATAATAATAATAATAATAATAATAATAATAATAATAATAATAATAATAATATTACATATATTATAATACAGTAATATAAAGGAATTTCTCTTGAAAACAAATGTAGGAATTTTTTGATAATTTCGGCAGCATTTTTGAGTGATCATGGGTCTCTTTCATGAAAATTTGCGTTCATAAAATGCAACTCCCAAAATTAAATGAAAGTTCTAAATACATTTACACGATGCGCATCATTGTAGAACATAACCACCTAACTATGCTTGAGTTCAATATTTACAAGTGCTTGTATGGTAATTGATTTTTTCTTCATATTATTTCCTTTTTATCCATGAGAACGGGAGGGATAAGCCAATGGTAGATACAAACCAATTTTCAAATTTTATGTGACACAAATTAAAATCAAGTTAATCTTTCCCTCGTGTTTCAAGCGTGGTGAGTGGGTTTATTCCATCCATTACAGATCAGTCCATAAAGTCATTATCAAGAATATGCAATCAGTGTCAGAGATCTAAGTGCAATCTAACTCACCTACAAACCTTCGACGAAGAAAAAAAAAATCACATGCAAGGAGGAAGCATCGATTTATGAAGATTCTGCTCTTAAACTAAAGTAACCATGTACAGTTTTACTAAGCTCCTCGGGGTGATTAGTCAAACTTTTAAAAAGAAGATATGAACAGTTCTTAGTTGCTGGGCCATTTATTTATTTTCAATCGTTTTATTTCAGTGAAGAAAAACTAGAAGCGATGATAATTGACATGCATATTCCTCGTCGAGATCTAAATGTCGTTTTCTAGTTCTTTGAATTTGTATTCAAGACGAATCTTTAAAGCATGGGAATTCATGGAAACGCAGTCTTTAATTCGAAGATTGATTTGATCACACACCTTACTTCCTTTTGCCTGCAGAATGTAATAATAAATAAAGTTGTTGAGTTTATGTCACAAGTAAAAAAATATTTTCGTAAAGTTTGAACTAAGATGTTTATCATGCCTACACTATAAGGATTTATGATGTCAGACTGTCCTTCTTAAATATTTGCAAATTTTCACTTGGACAAAAAAAGAAGAAGAAATTCTGCACCTGTCTGCTAATAACATCGATGTTCAGAACCTACGATTTGGGACATCTTCTGGAGAGCTGCAAATACGTTTTGGGGTAAAAATGATGAAGATCACATGGACATATAAATATGATTTGCATGGGGGGAGGGGGTAACACATGGTGAGGATCACATAGGAAGATAGATTGAGGAATGACAAAGTACTGAGAAGAGCTTCAATGAAAATGGAGAAAATTTTTTAAATAAGGATTTAGCACATGAGCTTTATGAAGTTGTTGAAGTATTGAAGAATATGGCTTTGACAGGAAAGTTCGAGAGAAAAGAAAATGAAAATACGGAGAAGAGAACTTTTGATGGATTTGCAGGAGAAAGGTGTGAAAGACAAGGGGGCTGGTGAAGAAAGCTATATTCCTTCTTTTTTTTTTTTTTTAAACATGATCCCCAAAGTCTCCTGATATGGCACCTTCTGAGAAAGAGAAAATAATGCTGATTTATGCAGATGATTTTACCCATTGTACTTGTTCCAACCCTACCTAGTGCTAACAAGCCCCTAAATTCCAATATTTGGTCTAGAATTAGTTTATACGAAGTTAATGTCTGTGTCGCATTATACAAACATTCCATTTACAATTGCAAAATTACAACAACAACAAAAAACTTCAAAATGGTATTTGTATTAGCTTATAATTTCAATAAAAGCTTTAGAAATTAGTCACATTCAAAAGCAAAAGCTGGAAGTTATGACAAAAAGAGGAAAATCGAAGTTACTGACAAGTCGAGAAACAGATAATTTAAAGGAGGAGAATTAGAATAAAGAATAAAATAATGGTGGATAGAAGGGAGTCCAATAGCAATGTTCATTAAACATTGTATTATCAGAGTTTTTACTAATTCCCTTATGACATCAAGCAAGCCTCTCATTATTGTGTGTGTGTGTGTGTATATATATATATATATATACTACACCTGTCATATACGATGTTCACACAGTTAATTATTTGACCTTTTGTAGGACCTAGATTGACGTGAAATATATTGACCCATACAAGTCAATTAAAGTGTCAAAGGGAGAAGACAGAATATGATCGAAAAATTGACAGCGTTACAAATTCCACGTCCATTAGCATTAGTAACCTTCTTGGCATGCCTATCAAATTGCATGTTATTCAAATAGCACTCACCATGAAGCGACACACTTCATCATTAGATATTAAAACACTATTGACAGTGAAAGGAATGCTATCTCTTTGATCTGTGCCATTTTCATATTTTCCATTTTCTTCACTTTCTTGCCACCACCAGCCATTACAAAGACAAACAATAGATATCTCTTTCCTTTATACTTCCTGCGTCATGCTATTGTTGATTAAATTATGAATTGTGCGCTTTCCATTTCCGACACAAATTTCGCCTTAAAGTGGCATTACTCTCAAGAATGATTAACATATAAGTACCATCTCATTTTAAAGGCAACTGTGTTTTTCGTCTGATTTGATATGATACAAATATTGGTTTATTTTGTTCATAAAAGGTTTTAAGTGATGTAAAACTATCTAACTATTTAACCATCTGATTTGATATGATACAAATATTGATTTTCTTTCATCAAGGGTTTTTAAATGATAAAATAATAATATTTGACTACTATAGATGTATCTACTCTTAAAATTATGAAGTGAAAGTTAAATTGTTTTAATTGATTTGATTGAATTTGATTTATTAATTGCTAATTGATTTTTTCATGTCTTTGTGTGTGTGTGTGTGTGCGTGTGTGTGTGTATGAATTGAGAACAAAACTTCAGAGAGAACAGAATTATCACTAGTGACTCAGGAAATGAAATGATTTTTAATAATACTTCAATCCATTTTGACCCGAAAACACTATTTAATAATAATGATAATAATAATAATAATAATAATAATAATAATAATAATAATAATAATAATAATAATTATAATAATAATAATAATAATAATAATAATAATAATAATAAATAATTTTTAAAAAATAAAATAAATGAGGCAATTATTTTTCAAATTAAGCATGGTGTAGATAAAGGCCATTTAAGGCCAGTAAGCTATTTTCTACAAAGTGATAAAATGTGATAAAATAATATTATATGAATGGCTGACTTCTAAATTAGGTTGTAAAATCTTTACAGATAATACATGAGAAACCTTTGCATTTATACACGCGGAAATAACACATTTGAATAATACATCTGGAATTGCGACTTGCTTTTTGCCCCCGCGATTGTGCACTTGAGATGGTAAATTACGTGAATTTCAGTTTAAATTATTACATAGTATCCTATATTTAATGATAAACTATATCAATTTCCCTTTTTATTATCTAACTTATGTTATTTCTGTGGAAAATAAATTGAAGTATAGCATCACTTATTTATAAAGTGTCAATTTGAGTTAAAATATGGCAAGAAATAGGGGGATGAAACTAATGCACTTAAATACTTTTAAATGGGAGGAAATTCTAGTTGGGTTAGATGGAAAATCAGAAAGAAAAGGGAAAATTAACCACTAAATTATACTTCATAAATATGATATACAATGCAAGATCAAAAGGAGCGTCCCAACAAAGAAAGAAGTCTTTAATGCACTTTTAGAAAGTAAAGATAATGAACGGAAAAAAGCAATAGCTCGAATGTTGGAGGGAAGGAGGACATACACGATAATATTACAAATAGCTCAAAGGAATTATATTCATTTTTACAATTGCCCTATATACTTTAATTCTGCACCTTTACCATTTTAAGTTATTCAGTTTTTCGGTTAATTTGTACTATAGTTGTTTATTTATGGATGGCATATTAAGGAATTATATCATTTGTATTGAAGTTAGTGCCATGTTGAATTATATTGTGTAATTAATACTTAATTTGTAATATTTGGTTTTTCAAACCGAATCAATGAATAAAAAGTATTAAAAGAAGAAAAAAAAAGGTCTTCCCTAAACTGCATGGAAGTCAAGTTAAAGTTTCTAGAAAAATTACTGACAAGAAATCGTTTATTTACCTACAAATATCATTTTTCAGAGTGACGAATATTTCATTTTTTTTTCTTTTCAAAATCATTAAAATATTGCCATGGAATTTTAAGAAAGGGTATAGTTCTAAACTGGCAAGTAACATAAGAAACATGGTTATTATAAGCAGGACTTTCGTTAGTCTAAATATAAAGTATATTTACTTTAATATATTAAAAGTACGTAAGATCTTAACCTAAAATTATTTAAGTTAGAAATAAAAAGCGAAATTTCAGTAAATCTAGAGAGACTAGTCGAGTATTGTCAATGAATTCCTAAAGAAAAATGTGCATTTGCAAGAGTTTTAGATGACATTTTCAACCTCATTACATTAATTTGAAGTTACCATACACAATGTAATTACAATTACGCTTTCTCTCACAGGAAGCGATAGGTTAAAGCGTTTGCTGTCACCCTTTTGGTGTTAAGTTCACTTAAGGCAAATCATGGGTGAATAATGTTTAACGAGGATATCAAAACGTTAGTCTCTCAAAAGGCA
Organism: Heliocidaris tuberculata; assembly: GCA_025618425.1. Classification (NCBI taxonomy): domain Eukaryota; kingdom Metazoa; phylum Echinodermata; class Echinoidea; order Camarodonta; family Echinometridae; genus Heliocidaris; species Heliocidaris tuberculata. Next base: position 9,750,526 of record CM046852.1, read on the forward strand.
AATGTAGACTAACGATGATTTTGTGCTCGGAGCAACCCTGTCATGACCTCTTTTAAAACCGATCTCTGGTCTCAATGGTATTTTACTGCTGTTGGTGCAAAAAGACAAGTTTAATTATAGATTGAGAAGTATCTTCGTTTTCATGCTGAATGGCATTGTTTCAATTCTCTATAACATAGAATATTACTAGATTCATTCAATGACAGAAAATCTCTTATTTTGGTCTGGAAGTTAGGCTGTAGCGCAAGGGGGCGTGAAGCTTCTGATTAGAACATCGAGTGTGAATGTAAACAGTCTACAGTCTTGAACAGACAAACAAACAAGATGGGAATCAAGGTTAGGAAAATAGGGTGCGGAACTTCGTTGGAATCTTTAATGGGTTTTTGCAAAGTAACAGAGATGGATCGTAAAATAGAGAGTGAGAGAGAGAGGGGGGGGGGGGCAAAGACAGAGAGACTTGATGGGCATAGCCAATGTCTTGAACAGACAGGCATTAAGCAAGCTAGGAAATAAGAGAAAGGGGAGGAAGTGAGATACATGTGGTTAGAAGGAAAGTAATATTGTTAGAGAGAAAGAGAGAGAGGGGGGGGGGGGAGAAAGAAAGAGTTTCTGTGATTGAGGCGCAAAGTTTCACATATAAGCATGATAATGGCAGCTTATTTTGATAAAATATTACAGGTCTTGATTAGCATCAGGAGAGCTATTATTAAAATAACTAATAGCATTCATAGTCCTGTGCAGTTATGTTTAAACATGAGGCGAAAAGACAAGCAATGGAGCTGACCTAAAATATATGTCTCATATAGTATTTTATCACATCAAAGGTACAAGAGATTGATATCTCTGGAAGGTATAGGTATGAGCATATGATATCTTTGTAGTTACCGCGTTGATTACTTATTGATGTTCTTTAAAGTTGCTTTAATATGTTATGTCTATGATATTAAAAGCGCTTACACAAAATGCCAATTAGCGCTACATGATAATTATTAATATTCTTTTGTCATCAAAAGAATTGGTGTTATTATACAGACACACGGAAGCCTTTTGTCTTGCACTCATCAGAGCATCACGTAAGAATGGACAGAAAAACGAAATCAAACAATAAGAACCGGAAATAAGGAAAACAAACAGCGTAAGAAGAATAAAGAGCTTTGATTGGTTGCCGGAAAAAGAAACAAGGCTATTTTCATCATTATTTTTCATCTTAACTTTGATTATTTTATTATTATTATTATTATTATTATTATTATTATTATTATTATTATTATTATTATTATTATTATTATTATGCTGAGGTTGAAAAAATGTCTCCGAAGGGTCGAACCGGAGTCGTTGGCTTAGAATATATGTATGTATAATATATATATATATATATATATATATATATATATATATATATATATATATAGGAATTAATTGATAAGGTTGAGGATTTGTCAATCTGTCGGTCAATTGAATCTGGTGTCGCCGAAATCACTGGCCCGTCTCCGTGGTCTAGTGGTTAAGGCATTGGCGTTCTAAGCCAACGACCCGGGTTCGATTCCCGGCGGAGACATTTTTTCAACCTTTGCAAAAATTCAAAAAGGGAGGACAGCTCTGGGGAACCTTGATTTAAGCTACGTAACCATTATTCTCTCATTTTCATTTCTCACAATTATATATATATATATATATATATATATATATATATATATATATATATACATATATATGTATATATATATATATATATATATATATATATATATATATATATATATATATATATATATATATATATATATATATATATATATATATATATATGTGTGTGTATACATATATACATATATGATATTTATGTATAATTAAAGCAGTAACAGTAATTATTATTAATATTATTATTATCATCATCATCATCATCATAATCATCATAATTTTTCATTATGATTGTAATTATCATTACTATCATTATTAATTTTCACAGTTGCTGGGAAGGATACACGAAGATTTGAGGCAGAAGTCAAACCAAGCAGCTGAGCTTTCAGATTCCAGTCCAAGAGGATTCGAAACAGTGGATTTAAAACAGCTTTCAGGTGGGTGAAGTTTGAGGGCAGAGATTGAGAAAAGCCGGAAACGATATCTCGCTCCTTGAAAGATCACGGACATTGATATCAATACAATAAGAATATCATGAATATAGTAGAATATAGCTCACAGTGTTTACTTTGTTCTACCTTGATATAAGCAAATATCCCCCATAAGAATTTCCTTGACCGCGAATATGGCAAGCTTATGCACAAAAAGTTCTTTATTTGCTCTCATTGCTTGTAGGAATGAAACAAAATAATTTCGATTTAGCATTTCTTGGAGTGAAACGTAAATTCACAACAGCAAAAAAAGTTTATCTTTCCAAAAGTTCTTTTTATTCGACACGGTGCTTTGATTTCCCATGTGCGAGATACTTGAATAATACATATATGTATTCAATATCGTTGTCATTATTATCAATATCATCATATTTTTTATAATTGTATTATAATCATATGTATATATATATATATATATATATATATATATATATATATATATATATATATACATATATATATATATATATACCTTCGGGTAAAACAGGCTGTACGACTCATAAGCTAAACTATCTAGCCAATAAAATTATACACTGCTCCTCCAGTTGAGCACTTTTAGAAACTGCAGTGTATTGTACATTACTGTACATTAATTACTTATATATATATATATATATATATATATATATATATATATATATATATATATTATATATATATATATATATATATATTATTTGTATATATATTATATATTATATATATATATATATATATATATATATATATGAAATTAAACCAATTATTCAGACGTACACCAAAATAAATGAAACAAAGATTTCAATACACAACAGTGACAAAAGAAGTAAATTAGTTTAAACAATAGTAGGCCTCTATTCTTAATTACATTTATAATAATGACATTAATGACATCCTGCTGAATATCAAATAAATAATAGTTTCTCTTCCTTTTATCTATTTCTTTTTCTTTTGTTGTGACAGATAATGGTGCCGGCTTACAAGGACGTGGCGTGCGGCAAACGAGAGGGAAATGTATGGGCAGGTTTGGCCCTTACATGCTTAACTGCAAACGAAGCGGACCAACAATTTAACAAAAGTCACGTGGTCATCACCCTTTTAACATCTCATGAAAAAGAACGCTAAAAAAAATTCAAAGAAAAACAAATATTTTTTTCTCCCTTTCACGTAGTTCAGTTAGTCATCATCACCCTTTTGTGTTAATGATCACTTTCCTTCACAACTTTGATTTTTTAATTTGTATAAGCCTAAAGAAAACATTTTCATTTGGGAGTGTACCTTCATCATTCTGAGCACTCTGTGTCTGATACGGCAGCTGTTGTAGTTTGCAGTGGCGGATCCATTGTTGGAAATAGTTGGGGTGTTATTATTAACCCTTTGCCTATTGGAACCAGGTAATCCCTGCATTAGGCCTATGGGAATGGGAGAATTCAGTAGTCAAGAGGTTAACCATGTTAAAAACTTTGCTGCCCCCCTCCCCCCCCCCCCCCCCCCCCCCAACTCCCTCGCCTATACTTGTAAAACTGAACTTGGGATTTTGTCTAAACACCCACACCACGACCACGGATATGTTCGGATATGTCATAGCTGACCATGCGGATTAGCACAGAAGTTTACCCGGTAAATTTTCCAAAGTGAGGGGAGCCAAGCGCCTCCGCCCCGCCCCCCCCCCCCCATCTTCATCACCACTGGATCCGCCATCACTTTGCATGTATGTCTCTTCCATTGAGCTATCAAAAAAAGACTTTTAAATAGACAAATTAGCACGTTACATATTGCATTTAGATTGCAAGGCTTCATTTGTTTTACATCGAATTTGCCAAAATCATCTAGCAAGGCAAGTTATTTTATCTCCAAACATTTTGTACGTGTAAATATACGATTTGCTTGAGTTCAGTGAGGCTAGATTTAAACTGCACATGCAACAGAACAACGGGATTGTTTTATACACAGCCATGAAATTGGGAGGGATTATTAGAGGAGGCACTTTTCGAAATTACACGTGTTATATTTATTTTGGTTGAAGAAATTACTGTAGAAGTAAGCTACAATTTGCATGAATGAAAATGAATATTTTGTTATTTCATAGAATTGCAGAAATATTTTTTCATTTTAACTAAATGATATATTACCTTATTGTGCATAGTATTCAAGAAATATCGTTCTGTCTTTATGATTTTAATGAAAATGATGAAAATATACCTACTATCGTGACGTCCACACATAGTACTCTTGTTGTAATATTTCAGATAATGTGAAAAGTCGTCGATAGTGTTCAATAGGAACCACTTATTTACGTTGTATAAAAACATTATTCTTGATACAGGACGTAGATTATGTTGACTACTGTATACCCGTATAATATTAAGTGAAAATCTATCTGAAGGGAAGCTTTTATATATTTATCTAACATCAGTTTAAATTCTACACGTACAACTTTCATTTTGAATTGATTCAGTGACTCTTAAAATTGTTTGCAAAGCATTTGTAATGTTGCGTTGCACATCGATTATTCAGACATGCATCCCCCACGTAGTTTAAACTTTAACATTTCGGGCAGCAAATATACCTGTACTAATTTGTTATGACGCATGATGTTTACAATATTTGCTACATAAAGTAAAGAATTGTCTACAGAAACGAGTAGGCGTTTCATAGATTATATATCTCTTAAATTCCCTACATGACATATTTGTAATGTTGACAATGTATATGTAAAAGTATATAGATCTGACTATATAACGTGGTAACATGCCAAAATTTCTACATAAAATGTTCATTCTCAATACCTTTTGTTAAACTAAATACACTCCCGCGAGTTTAACATGCCGGAAACAGAATGTGCATGGTAATTTCTTTGAGAATACCATAGCCCGTTCATATGTAAAGTCAATGCTGCCGCCGCTCAGGTACAGAATATCCAGAAAGTATTTTCATTTATGCATAGGACTTTACAGTACACAAGGTAAAACTATGATCCCAGCCAAATCCACTTTGATCCGACGAAATATCAAGTCTGCATAACGTGTGTTTTCAACTTCAATTCCCTTCTAGGTTGCTATAGGATAAACATCTTCATTATCATATCGTTTCAATTCATCTGTTTATTGGTAAGGGTATGTGATTCCTTCATGCGTATATTAGGCTTAAATTCTCGTTTTCATCTTGAGTTTTAGGCTTTATATATAATATGACTTTGATATCAGATTTATCAATTAGCAGCAGAACAGAATTTCGACTACGGAGGGTGGGGTAGGTAAAAATAATGGAGTATCGTTGAGTTGTTGAAGGTAATGCATGGTGTTGGTAAAACTCGAAGGAGTCTAGAAACATATTTCTTTAATATTCAGATTTTGGATACTATCGAAGTAGCAAATAAGGTCCCTTGCTCTGGAGCGTCTACACTTTCGAAATATCACAGGCTTTGTGTTGATTTGTATATATTTGTCATTCACTGATAAAATTCAGGTGTTAAAGTGATTTCATTTAATGATGAATATCTAACGGATTGAATTATTGTTTTCGAACTTAAATTGAAAGATAATGTTCTACTCATGTTGATACATAGCAAAGAATAACAAAACAACGAACTAACGATATGTTCATATTTATGAAAGAGAACAGTGGGTGATTTCAAGTTCGGTGTTGGTGTTGGTGTTGGTGTTGAGAGCGTGAATTGGGCTGCTGATTCTAGCCCCAACACCTAATTCGGGTTTATAAAAATAATACCAATCATATTATTGATAGCTCAACACCTAGTGAAGTCAATCCCAACACCAGCTTTCAACACCGAACTTGAATTCACCCAGTGTATTTACAAGAGAAAACGAGTTTTCCAGCTCTTGAATGTTACAGGCAACATTTTATTACCGCTTTGGAATGTAGATAATGTACCGTAAATGACAGGAGTCAAACACTGTCTTAAAAGGTGCCAATCACCTAAAACTAATTTTGACACAGCTAGGAGGATTCAAATCAACCAAAGAATTACTTGACATCTTACTGGTTAATGATTAATGAGTATGAAAGAAATAAAGGATAATATAAAACCCGCGCACTGAACCGACGACGCGTCGGTTTTGGGTTCCGTGGGCTCCCTATTCTGTGCGTAAGGGTGCGTCGACTAGTCAACTCACAACTCGCCTTTACCATGTTTACATTCATTGAGTGTGTATTTAAACTTGCAATATATGAAGCTCATAGAGTGATATTTTGAATGTAGCATAGTGACATGGAACCCCTGACATACAGAGCAAAATATTTTTAGTGACTGGTACCATTTTCAATGTAAGTATCCGCAAGAAGGCTCCAAAACTACGTTCGGCGGATTGCATCTTTAAAATCCCTGATAGTCATACAGCGAACGCCAGCAGAATAATGCCACGCCGCGTCCCCACCTAAAGACGGATTCTCTTTTCAATTTTCTTTCTTTATATTCGTGACACCGTCAATGAGCCTGATTTTCTGCTTCTGTGATAGAGTAACAATGGAAGCCCAGAGTGATTCAAGGTCATTCTGGATAGGAATACATTCTGAGATCGTTAATATGACAATAAAGCGTGCCTGGAAAGAGATAGAGATTTTCTTATTTGTTTTTAATAAGGGGGAAACGGGATCTAAGTATAGCTACATGAACAAAACCTAAATGATAAAAGGTTTGAATTCCACTCATCTCATCCACTTACTCCTTTAAAGGTAGAGTCTGATATTGTCATGTTTTAATTTTGTGTGTGTGTGCATAACCTCACCAGAAGCTTTAAGAAATAATCATCGTTAAGTGTGTTAAACAACTATTCTCTTGCTTTTTTTCTATGTGCATTTTGGAAAAAGTTCATGATTGCCTACAATTTTTTTTTTTCAAATATTCTCTCGGTTAATTTTTTTTTCTTGAATATCATGCTCCTCATAAGAAGTTTTTAACTGCCCAAAAGATTTTCAAACAGTACCTTTTTCACCCCAGTTATGTAGATTCAAATTTGCATGTACCCCTTTGACGGGCGTGACAAAAGACTGCAATCACAGAAATGTGGACACAAAATGTCTTCTTGATTATGGAAAGGGAAAGCGGATCACACTGCCTCCTTCGTTGCCGTTATAATTGTGATCTTTTCAGATTTACCCGGAGAAATAATGACCCAAGAGGTTTTCTGATCAAAAAAGTGGATGAGAAAAGTGAAGGGAATTGATCATATTGATTTGTAGGCTGAGATATGAGATTTGACCTGGGTATTTTAACAAATCTTGACATTTGGTGTGCATTATTAGGGATCAATGGTGGTGAATTATTGTAGTGATTGTGCATCGGAAGATGCAAGGGGGGAAATATTGGTGTATTGTTCTGTTGCTTTCATTGGGGGGAGGTTATTTTGAAAAGTCACGGAAACAGGCATTTTCCATTAAATTCACCATCAGATATATTTTCATGGTTAGATGCAGGTCGATTTTACCTCTAAATTTTTTCACATATAATTTTGTTTGGGTTTTTTTCTAGATAGTGATTCATTTTTTATGGTGTAGGGGGGGGGGTCATTCATTTCTGCAGTTTGATTGAAACATTTTCGTCGTCTACTATTTTTGTCTTGTGAGAAATCAATCCAATGTTGAGCTATAAATTCTGTACAGTTTGTCGCTGTTTATCGAAAAAAATCTGAATAAATAAGTGTCTCTAGTATTTGAGTAAAAATGACTATAAACTGTGTTTTGTTTTTGTTTCCGATTACTTGTCTGTCATCATAAGCATGATAATGCTCATTCACACTGCGGTCGTAGCATCACGATCTTACTTTTAAACATCACGATATTTCAGCGTTAGCATCTTAATGCGCGTACTCTAGCAGTGGTATTTTGGCGCCCGGGGCAAAAGATGAAATTGCGCCCCTCCCAATCTTATCTACCATGTCTACGCAACTGTACAAGCGAGCGGTATATTTATTTCTTTAATCTGTTAATTAAATAGTTCGTATATTTGTCATTCGTATGCATTTTAACCCTCTCAAAAACGCATTTTTAGGCAATTTACTCCATAAATATTGCAAGGGAGCACTGCAGTCGTGCGGGAAAGATTTTTAATTTTTAATGTTAATCAATGTTTTTCTATTCACGTCTTCCTCAACTAAGACGTAAAATTATAACATTATAGAGAAATTTAGCAAGGCAACCTATACTTAAAATTAATTTTAAATGTTGAACCTTTGCAAGTGCCCTTATATAGACTTTATCCTTGTGGGGGCGCAATATCTAACAAGAGAGCAAAGATACAAGGATTATATTGTCTTTAAATTCTGAACCATTCAGAATGCTGTATATAAAATATGGAAGTCAAATTACAATCGTAAAGCAACTTATGCGAATAAGCAAAGAGACAGAATTTTAGAAAATGTTCGCACTTGAACGTTGAAATCCTAATAAGCTTTATTTCTAATGCAGTTTACCAACCCTTATGCTGTTATGGTCACAACTGATCATGCGTGCTTTTGCATGTGCGTGTTCGAAGCTGCGATCGGCTGTGGGCTAACTCACAACCGGTCGTGCACCTCTCTCCATCTCCTCTTGGCCGTATTTCACCCTCCGCACTAACATACCACTTCTTACTTGCAAGAACTCTTGAGGCGAACGTACAGCCCCGTACAGGTACCCTGCAATGGATATGTCATGGCTCCGTATGGAGCCATGGGCTTCGTGGGACCCGCGGAAGAACAGCGTGCGATATTCAGAAGAAGTCCGTGCAGAAAGTACGATGGCTGCGCGTATAATTTGCGTTCATCAGAACGCGTAGCCGCACGCAGAGATTGTTGGACTTGTCTAACAGTCTCCTTGCGTGTCCTGCGTGCTTCTACGTGCTTGGATAAAACGTGCAGACCCGTGCTTGCGACGCAAGGTTTTTCTGCGAAGTTCGTCGCAGACCACACGCAGGGTGGTTAGGAGAGAGAGAGATGAGAGACAGGAAGAAAGGGAGGGTGAGATCGAGAGGAGAGAGGAAGGATGGGAGGGGGGGGGGGAGGGAACATTCCTTTCCAGTTTGTCCTTGTCGTATTTCTTTTCTTTCTTTCTTTCTTTCTTTCTTTCTTTCTTTTTTTTTTTTTTTTGGATCAAGAGTGAAAATAACGATAATGGTGGTATAGTGGTGATGACGATGATGTTGTCAACGATGGTGGTTATAATGAAGGTGACGTTGGCCACAGTTGTGATGACGGTCATGATCATCATAGTAGCAAAGATGATGATGTCGATGATGATGATGATGATAAATATGATGATGTGAAGAATATGGTAATGACGATGATGATAATGATAGTGAAGATGATGATAATAATAGGGATAACGGTGATAATGATGATGATGATTGTCACGATGAAGTTTTATGATTAGAAATACGACACGGATTTTTATTATTATTTTTTGTTTAGTTTCTTTCTTTATTTCATTCATAAACAAAATATAAACATAGTACATTTTCAGAATACTGCTAACCAGGCCAATCTCGTTGCATTTACAAAGTAACGAAATAGCTGACTACTAGTAGGTATAAACAAAATGTGTAAAGTATGCGTTGTTCTACTGCAAGTCGTTTAAAGGAGAATGAAACCCTGGGGAAATATCAGTTTTAATGAAAAGAGAAGATAGAAAGAAGCATTTTTTAGAAGTCCCATCAAAATAGGTTACGAAATGAGAAAGTTATGAAAGTTTGATAAGTCTCAATTTACTTTCTATGGCAATCCTCAAATTGGCGATGTTGCTTCAAAGTGACAGGTTTAGTAGTATAACTCTCCATATGTTTTGTACACAAAATTTAATATTTTTTATTTATTTATTTATCTCTCAAGGTGCAGCTTGTCTCCTTAGCTCAAGATATATCATGGGAAAATGTATTTGACACAACATATGTTGAGTTCACAAAAAGACAAGCAGCATCTTTAGAGACAATTATGAAATTTTGTGTACAAAACATATTGAGAGTTGTACTACTAAACCCGCCATTTTGAAGCAGCATTGCCAATTTGAAGATCGCCATAGAGAGTAAATTGAGACTTTTCAAACTTTCATAACTTTTTCATTTCGTAACCGATTTTGATGGAACTTTGTTTTAAAATTGCTTCTCCCTATCCTTTCTTTTCGTTAAAATTAATATTTCCCCAGGGTTTCATTCTCCTTTAAAAAGAGTCATAGTGAGTGGATTCGAGTTCTGCATGAGAAAAATCTTCAACACTTAGGTGCCATTGCTGCAATTTTGCACAGGCTTTACACACTAATACAATAGAATCAGAGTAGATACACAACAGTGTGATCACAGTCAGAATCACAGTATACATACCAAATAGGTGATTTCACAATCGGTGTTGGTTTTGGTGTAACTGTTTATGATCTAACACCTACTATGAAATGAGCAAAAAAATCAGTCGGCGTTAGGTGTTGACCTCTTATTTTTTGACGTAGTTCATGTTGGTTGGTGTTGGTCTTGCTAGCTTTGGGAAATTTTGGTGATAAGTCGTGAGAAATAAAGTCACTAGGCAAGCTAGACGTCAATCGAAGTGTAATTTCACAGGTGTTATGAGGTAGTATGTTAATATACACTTAGAATTAAATCTAGGCCAACTTTTGATCTAACGTTCGATCTAGAGCACAATGAAAGAACTACTTTTGACTTTTAATGGGGCTGAATGGGTAAATTAAAAAATCCTACCTAATTTTCTTTTCAGATAGATGCAATAAATATGATGTAAGATATTCCGTAGTAAAAAAAAAACCCAGGGAATCCACATTATTAACAAGCATAAGCTCTAAATCAACATTCGCTATACAAAAACCATGAAACTTCACGGCTAATCTGAGCAGATTGCCATGTACGCGGTGTGCCTTCAGATCCGGCGTCAAACTGCATTTAAGCTACCGCAGCGTTTTCTGCTGCAAGTAAGAAACTCGATAGAAATCATCTAAACTTACTGTTCCTGTCAAGACTATCCATTTCCGAGCAGTTTCTTACCGTACACCGGAGTGTGATGAGAATCACAGTATACACACCACAGTGTGATGAGAATTACAGCATACACACCACAGTGTGATCACAGTCAGAATCACCGTATACGCACCACAGTGTGATTACAAAGAGGATCATAGTATACACATGCACCACACTGTCAACCACACTTTCTACTTTATACACCACAGTGCAGTCACATAGAGAATCACAGTGTGATGAGATATACGGAATACACACTACAGTGTGATGAGAATTACAGTAAACACACCACAGTGTGATCACAGCGTGGATCTGAAACACTCACATAAGTCTGCATTGACACTGTTCATTCTGTCTGAATATTGCGTACTATGAGATTGTGCGACATTCTGTGACACAGTATGGAACTCTGTACTGTGACAATAGACTTAACCACAATGAATGCACATCAACGTGATCACGGAGTGGATACGAAACACTTTTAGGCTGTTGAACATGGCTTCACACTGTCTTTATACTGCCTATATAGTTTGAGACACCGTGGTAACAGAGTCGATCTGACACACTTTCAGCTGTGACTATGTGAACACACTTTTCCCGTACTGTGGAACAATATGTCCTTTTCGGTACGGCTTTGAATGATGCAAATAACCGAGTAGACCATGTAGACCAGGAACAGTACACTGTAGCAGATCAAGACGGACTAACCACAGTGTTTCATCGTCAGAAAGATCCTTTGGAATTCTTCAGGGGAGCGTTTCATGAAAGGAAGTTGTCGGATATTTTATCCGACAACTGTTATAAGCTACTGAAATCCTTGCATCTGATTGGCTGAGAGCAAATTTGTCGGATAAAATATCTGACAAGTCCTTTCATGAAACGCCCCCCAGATCGTTCCTTCTTCCTTCTTCTCTTTTAATCCCTTTCGCTTTTTCTTTTTTCTTTTTTTTTTTTTCTTTTTTTTTCTTTGTAAACAATCTGAAATGAACAGGTATTCATCTGTTAGATAACACATACTGAGTTGGCTCAGTCGGTAAAGCGTCTGCCTGTCGCACCAAAGATCGTGGGTTCGAATCCACCCCGGGCGGATGACTGAAGCCTGCGTTGTGCCCCTCCCTTGTTTCATAGACGCAGGCTATGTTACAGTGGAAAACACTCCGTCCCTCGGATAGGACGTTTAACTGGAGGCCCCGTGTAGAGGACAGTCACCACCTTTGCACGTTAAGAACCCACTGCACTCCTCGAATAAGAGTAGGGGGGAAACCCCGGTGTAGTGGTACACCTGCACATCCCAATCAGTTATATCGGGAGGAGAGACCCGAGGGTTGCAGTGATTCAGTTCGCTTTTCCCCTCCCAGGCACAGGTGACGCCAAATACTTAATAATGATAATAATAATAATTTGATGGGTTCTAGTTTAAGGTGCACAATATGAATACTATCATAATAGGGAAGTCTCTAAAAGTTTCTTTTAAATTTTGAACACTCAAAAATGCTATTCACTTCTCCCTATATTCGGGGCGCATGGAGGACCAGGGCCCCGCTTCATAAACCTTGATATTAATAACAACTGCAACAATGCTATAACAAATTTGCTCACAACCAATCAATTGCTACGATTTCAGTAGCTTATATCAATGATCGTAACTTGCTATTGATATCGTGTCGCAGCCGAGTGGTTAAAAACACACACGACTGGGAATGCGAGGATCGTGCGTTCGATCCTCTGTACGGCACTTATGCCCTTGAGCAAGGCATTTTTATCTACATTGCTCTTTTATCAAATGTTTGTCGTACATCAAATTGAATAAATGGTTTTGGGCATATTGATACGAGTGTGTTTCTTTTCCTTTTCTTAAGATATCAAGTTTTTAATAACAAATCCCAGATTTTACTGAATGAATAACCCTGTTTTTTTTTTTTTTTTGGGGGGGGGGGTTGTTTGTTTTGTTTTGTTTTGATTTTTTGTTGTTAATTTTCTTTTTAAAACTATATTGAATTTTTTTTTTTTTAATATCCTGAAGAAAAATTTCAAAGAATTTAGCACGGCAATCGAAAGTTGAGATTTTTTTTTCGATTGTGGAATCTTTGAAGACGCTATATGATGGACTTTATTCCTTATTGGGAGCGTAGCATTTAACAAGATCATGATAAATCTTATTACATGTTGGGGAGCTACCTGAGAGTTAGAAGTCGAAAACCCCCCAAAAACATAATTTCCTATGCATTTTATCCGCATGAAAATTCGCAAGGGATCACTGCATCAGGTGATACAGTTTCGAATTTTTATTTTTATTATTTTGTAACTACTGTTACTGATGTTGAAGAACCAATTTCACCAAAAGTTTTTTAATTTGGATGGTAGGATCATATACAATATACAATGTTTTTGTAAGATTATTTTATTTTTATGATTTCATAATGACATCTTCCTGATCTAAGTAAAATTCGTATTGCCCTACATAAAATTGCACTCATTTAGAAATATAGTGCATGTTCAAGAACTGTATATATCCAAATTGTTACTAGCACTAGTATCATTATGATTATTATTATTATCGTTATTATTAGCCTTATATCCTTAGATACACATATCCTTAAATATGTATATATATACATGTATATATATATATATATATATATATATATATATATATATATATATATATATATATATATATATTATTTATTTATATATGCAGCAATTGAAATACTCACATGAGAATCATGAGAACCCCTGGTCGATTAGGGAACTTAAACATTTTTACGTATGTTTCTGGCCATTTAGTCAACCCCAGTGTAGATAACACTTCCAACTATTTATATCACAGGTGTCCCAAGATGTTTTAATTTATTGTCAACCCAGAGTAGTATTTGTGGCCATTTAGTCCACCCAGGGTAGATAACAATCCCAACTGCCTATATCACAGGCATCCTAGACGTTGTAGTTTGTTGTCAACCCAGAGTATTTTTTATGACGATTTAGTCAACCCAGGGTAGATAACAATTCCTACTGTCTATATCACAGGCATCCAAGACGTTTTAGTTTGTCAGCCCTGGTGGCTATTTAGTCACCCCAGCCTGGGTAGATAACACTTCCAACTGTTTATATCACACGTGTCTCGGATGTTTTAATTTGTTGTCAACCCAGATTTGTATTTGTGGATGCCTGTGATATAGACAGGAGAAATTGTTATCTATCCTGGGTTGACTTAATGGACACAAAGACAACTCTGGGTTGACAATAAACTAAAGTATCTAGGATGATTGTGATATAGGCAGTTGGGATTCTTATCTACCCTGGGTGGACTAAATTGCCACAAATACTACTCTGGGTTGACAATAAATTAAAACATCTGGGACACCTGTGATATAAATAGTTGGAAGTGTTATCTACCCTGGGTTGACTAAATGGCCAGAAACATACGTAAAATGTTTAAGTTCTCTAATCGACCCGGTGTTGGTCTACCCGGGGGGCCCTACCCCGGGTAGAGTCTCATGTGCGTATTTCCATTGCTGCACATATATATATATATATATATACATATCGAAGAAAGAGTAAATACTCAGGAGTCAAATAAAAACACCGCAGGAGCAAACAAAATTGGACTGACGTTTCGGTAAAAGACCTTCATCAAAGTATATATGTTCCTTTTTTTTATGTGTATTTTTCTCTTCTTTTTGATAATTTGGTGTATAGATGACTGAGTATATAACTCTTGTCTAACTTCTGTCTCATGACATTACAGAAAATATCTGCCCAGATCTCATGTAGATACCTCTCATCCTCATTTTGAAATTAGCGAACGCCATAAATCAATTGCCTGTAACCCAGCCTGCTCCTAGATGAATTATCATCGAGAGGTCTTAATAATACTGAATTTAAAAAAAAAGATCGCTTAAAAAAAAAAACGACACGTAAGAAAAACTGAAGGGGTCGGTTGTCGTTTGGGGGTTTTTGGTTATTTTAGAATGACCTTTCTCAGTCTGTACTTCTGCCATCAAGAAATCTCGAAATAATTCGCCCGTTTCAACCTAAATAGAATAAGAGTCCTGGTTAATTGATTTACAGCCTCGGAGCATTGAATCTGCCACGCTGCAACGATGCCGCATTCCTCTGTAGTCTTTGAAAATCAGTTATCAAAAAAGGGTCATTTCATTAGAGCATTTTTCCATATTCTCTCTCTCTCTCTCTCTCTCTCTCTCTCTCTCTCCCCCCCTCTCTCACTCATGTACTCTCTGTATAATGTGCTTCTGAATTATATCGATCCAGCTCATCTTTGTATTCTCTGTCTCTCTCTCTCTCTGTCCCTGTGTTTTTCGATCTTCCTCTATCTAATGTATCTCAGTCTCTTTCCCTTCTTTTGCACCATATTTGTACATTTATTATTTACTTTTTCATATTTTCTCCTCCTTTCAATATTCCTCTTTTATACTGTGTTGTATCTTTCTTCTCTCTCTCTCTCTCTCACTCCCTGCCTCTCTCACTTTCTTTCTCTCTGTGTCCATTCATCTCTCTCTCTCTCTCACTTTTACACACACTCTCTACAACACACGCACGCACACACAAACTCTCTCCCTCTCTCTCTCTCTCTCTCTCTCTCTCTCTCTCTCTCTCTCTCTTCCGTTCTGTCTCTCCCTTCGTGGTTTGCCGACTCTTTGCGCTGGGGCTAAATAAAATTCGATGTTGATGAAAACACTCCTGGTCGGTAACGACCCGATAACCAAATTAGTCCATGTAGTGAAGGGGTAATTTAGCGGAAAGACATACTCAACTCTTGTTGGTATATAAGGGGTGGGTGCCTCACGACCTAGTCAGCCGCAAAATATGATTTGAAGTTAGTGGCACGTTTTTTGACGACCGGCGCTGACCGTAGGAAGTATGGTGGCTGCTATGGAGCTAATCACAAAATCGAATATGTCGATACGAGGTTTTCCGATTGAACGACGTCTCTTGCCCTCGAGCAGGCCATTGTCTGTACAGGAAATTCGATGTATTCTCTCTCTCTCTCTCTCTCTCTCTCTCTCTCTCTCTCTCTCTCGCTCTCTCTCTCTCTCTCTCACTCTCTTTCCCTCTCTCCCTTATTTCTCCCCCTCTCTCTCCATCATTTCCCTCTGTCTCACTCTTTCATCCTCGCTTTTCTCCCTCTCTCTTTTCTATCTCTCTCTCTCTCTCACACACACACAACACACACACACACACACACACAATCAGATTCGCTTAGCTCTCGCTCTCTATATCTCTCTTCTCTTCCTTTCTTTCCTTTCTCCCTCTCTCTCTCTCTCTCTCTCTTTCTCTCTCTCCTTGGCTGTACATCTATGGCATTCTTTCCCTCTTCCGTCTCTCCCTCTCTCACTTCTTTATCTCCTTGGAATCCACTTTTCTCATTCATGTTCATCGATATTCTATACATTTTATTTTCGCCCTTCCATCATGTCCATTTACTATTTTACTGATGCTATTAGATATGCATCAATTTCAGTTTACCACGTTTTCACGTTTTTCGCGTTTTAAATGTCACAGTTTGACAATAATATCTAGTCTTTGGCCCGTATTATCTCGAAAGGCGCCTAACTTCAAGCCCCCGCCAAAGTGTGTAGATTTAGGCCACTGAATTATGGAGAACCAAATGTCACCCACTTTTAATCCTATAAAATCACCACAGACTCCCTCTTGTTCTGGAACTAAATGTAAATACTAAACCCTCACGACAGAATTGATTTCTGATGCTAATTTCATGCCAGGAAATAATTTTGTTTCTTTATTTCACATTACATAAATATAATAATTTATACTGGACTTAGGGGTTGACAAATGGCCTTCCATAAATCAGTCGTCTAAGTTAAGGCAGGCTTAACTTGGGCCACTTTCGAGAATACGGGCCTTTTTACTCTTGCGTTCAACTTCTTTCCACATTTAGAATCATCTCACAATTCACGATATTCAACATCATGCACTGCAAAAACCAGGGTGTTATAGTAATTCAACACCATCTCGGTATCAATATTAGACATTTGGACTACACCAGATAAGTGTAAAAACAATACCAGTTTCGGATCAAACTGGTGTTAACACTAACTGGTGTTGTTTTAACACTCACTTATCTGGTGTAGCCCAATATCAAACTGGTATTGTTTAAACGCTTATTTGGTGTAGTCCAATATTGATACCGAGATGATGTTGAATTAACACCCTGGTTTTTGCAGTGTGGTTAGAATGTTTCTTTCATAAAACTTGAAAGAATAAAGGATTCAAATTATAACAACATTAATGCTATTACCAACAACAACAACAACAACAAAAACACAATACAATGACCGTAGTGATAAAAACAGAAACACGCTTTGATGGTTCCGTAATCAAATCATAATCCGATTTGATGATTGAAACATGATTAGCATGTATGCCGAAATTGTTTAACCTCAGTTTAAAAGACATTCCGTTTAAAAGCCCTCCGCACACTATATACGATCGACTGCGATCCGATTTGGGAAATAAATGGCAATGGCATTAATTACTGGCATTTTAACAAATCAAATCTACCTGATTCAGGTTCTGAACGATAAGATGAATACACAGGCGTAGCCAGGATTTTTCAATAGGAGGGGGGGGGGGGCAGACGTGAAGGATCCAACCGCATAGCCAGTATTTCATTTTAGGGGGGCGGTTCTGAGCACGCAAAGCGTGTTCCCCAGTTTTCCCCCTCCCGCGCGAAGCGCGAAAGCTCTGACGTTTTATAGCAAATTTGAGAGAAAGATAACGGCTCGTAACACCTTTTTTAAAGCGGAAAGTTATTTCGACGTCCGGACTGCTTTTCAGTTATTTGGACGTAATACAACAGTTGGGATGAGTGCAGGGAGGGGGGCGTTTCCCCCCTTCCCGCGCGAATCGCGAAAGCTCTGACGTTTTAGCAAATTTGAGAGAAAGATAACGGCTTGTAGCAAACAATTTTTTAGGCGGAAAGTTATAGTTCGACGCCCTGACTGCTTTTAAATTACTTGGACGCAATATTGCACTGTATGTAACAGGGATGGGTGCAGGGAGGGATAGTTTCCCCCTCCCGGGCGAAGCGCGAAAGCTCTTACGTTTTACAGCAAATTTGAGAGAAAGAAAACGGCTCGTAACACTTTTTTTAGGCGGAAAGTTAGTTCGACGCCCTGGCTGCTTTTCAGTTATTTGGACGCAATACTACGCTGTATGTAACAGGGGTGAGTGCAAGGAGGGGGGTCCCCTTCCCGCGCAAAGCGCGAAAGCTCTGACGTTTTAGCAAATTTGAGAGAAAGATAACGGCTCGTAGCAAATACTTTTTTTAGGCGGAAAGTTGTAGTTCGACGCCCGGACTGCTTTTCAATTATTTGGACGTAACATTTCACTGTATGTAACAGGGGTGGGTGCAGGGAGAGGAAAGTTATTTCCCCTTCCCACGCGAAGCGCGAAAACTTTGACGTTGTAGCAAATTTTGAGAGAAAGATAACGGCTTGTAGTGCCTTTTTAGGCCCTTTTCTCTCACTTCCCCCACTTTTTCGCTCTCGCTTTTTTTTTTTTTTTTTTTTTGGAACGCTGTCAGCCTTATACCCGGAATAAGGGCCAAATCAGTTTCGAATCGTAGACAATCGTAGGACTGCTCTGACATCACTAGGACTCGGAGCTGATATTGCCTTTCCTCCGATTTTACTATCAATATGACTATTGAGAACCGTAATCAAAGATACTTTACCTATTCAAATGTTTATATCAAATGTTATTACATTCTCTTCCGAAATCAGATCGCCGACCGATCGTATAGTGTGCGATGGGCTTTTGATTACATGTAATTTCACATTCCGTTATAGCGAAGTGCATTTCGAAAGAAAGTGGCAGTCCTATAGGAAGTAGCCCTCCAATACTTTTGGTCAAATCTATTTAATTTTAGTCGACAAATAGCAGGACATGTTCGAGATAAGTAACGATTGAAAATGACCACTATTCTTTTCATCTCACAAGATGGCGTAAGACTAGTTTGCTCATCTTCAGTCTTTGGTTCAGTCATCAGCTGGAATATGGCTGAACTACTCGTTATAAAAAACAAAAACAAATGATATATTTGGTAGATATCAACTCAAAAGCTACAACTAGCATAAATCTATAATTTTCACATTGTAAACTGGGAGCGTCTAAAAAATTGCTAATTATAAAATGACACTCCTAAAATAATTCTATGAATTCATAATTAAATTTCATTTTTCTTACGTCATTGAAATAGGTGTTTAATCACTACTTTATGCAGAACAAAAAAGTACTGTCGTGCATCGCACTTTTTATTTCAAACTTTTTTTTCAGGCAACAGATTTATGGCATAGGGTGAACCCATGGGGAGAGACCCCTCCGCCAACCTCTTGAAGTCGTCTGAAGAGCCGTCAGAGATTTGTACAGAGGTGGAAATAGATGTGGAAAAAACCTGAGAACATTTTTTCTGCTTTTTTTTGCTTGTCAGTTCATTTTGAAGAGATAAAATGTTTCTGAGAAATATTGATACATTGGTCTTGTATTATTAAAAAAAACAGTGAGAAATCTAACAAGACATTTAAAACATTATTCTTTGTATGTCATTGCAAGAAATAGGGCCTACACCGAAAATTTCTATGCAGATTCTATACTTTAATCCACCAGACGGGAAGGATCACTTGATCTACTTTCATCTTATCCCCAAGGATTTACTTATCCGAAAACATTGTCTGCATGTACAAGGATTCGTTATTCTAAATTTTAGCCTTTTCGTGTTCTTTATCATGTTTGTATTTTTTATATGTTAATTTTAATTTGTAATTTATTCTTGTCTTGTATTTTGATGATTTAACATGATGAGCTACTATATTATGAGCAATTTCTCGAAGATTATCGAAATGGTTTGCAAACTTATAAATTATTTTCCCGGTCGTAAACCATGATTTACAACTATCTTTATTATTTAATTTGATTACATTTCATTCAAAGGAAAATATCGAGAGAACATTCAAAGTGGTATCAGCCTCCCCTCCCCCCCCCCCCCAAAAAATAAATACCTAACAAAGCAACATGCACCATAGTGTTACCTACTGGAGCAGAGTTGGCCGAACGTGTATGCATGGCTCTGTTAGGAATGATGGTATTCTGCCATCAACGTTGAGTCTTATAGAGTTGCCTTTAATCAAAGCAATGATTTGGAGAAAAAACTGCATTGTAGAATTGTTCGTAATATGAACATGATTTAAGTATTTTCTTCTTTGAACAAACGTTTCTTTCTTGATTGATATATGGAAGGACCATTCAATTATCTACTTTTCTAGGAATTCTTATGTTCCTTATATTGTTACCCAATATTTATAGTCCTTTTAATTCCTCTGTTGAGCGTAATCAATATGCAAGGATGCAAGTATATAGGCTCTATCATATTTATTATGATATCTACGTACCGGAACCCCTCTGAACTTGTTTTCAGTATCTAATTAGGATTGTCAAAATCATAGAAGATTATCTCAGTGTAATAATACCGCATTTATCCTAATGTTTACATTTATGAATGATCGCTGTCTCATAATAATGTCCAATTCCATGCCATTTCCTTAAATATTTTTTTTAAGTTATAAGTGCCACCTTTAAGCATATTTCCATTTCTCACATGACAAAAACAGCACACTGTCGATTTATATATGTCACGCTTTCGGCATCAGATATACATCTGTCGATTATTTTTCAATTGCCTATAAAATGTTGGATAGTCCTGATAAAATCTGATCTGAGGAAATGCTAGTGTTTTTTTTTTTTCGGTTCAAATTTTGAGCCTCACTGAGTCGTTGGTGCATCCGTGCACGGCCGCAAACATATCCAGATTACAATCTCACTGACACCATGGCAGAGAAGATGAGTCTTCCCTATTACATTGTAACTACTGAATTTAAACATTACATTATTTTTCAGACTAGGAATAGATTTAATCAGTGATCTGGTTAAGCCATCAGAGACGAATCGATTACATCATTAGACCTGAGTAATGTATTCTGTCTGATATGCTCTTTGTTATCAGCAGAATGTGATATTTATCCCGAGTATCATATTCTGCATATCATATTCAATATCTCTACGTTACGTGATGATATGAGTTGATGACACACGGATATTATTGAATCATTTGCATAGAATTACAAAGCTGATATAACGATTCTTAAAATGTACCATTGCCCATGATTGTGATAATGTCTAGGTGAGATTTTTATCGTTATTATTATCTTATAATCATTATGTCTTTCGACAAAAGAAATTAGACTTTAATTTTTTTCTCAATAGATCAACATCGGAAGAATGACATTATTAATTTAAAATAGAGATGAAACTGAAGAAATGTAAGGAAAGTTAAGGGGGAAAAACTCCCAAAGATGTAACAATTATTTGGCAAAATTCCTCTTTATTATTTCTTTTCTATCATACTTTGACGTATCCACAAAATTTAGGCTATGAAATATATTGTTATTGTGTTCATCCATGTTCTCTCTCTCTCTCTCTCTCTCTCTCTCTCTCTCTCTCTCTCTCTCTCTCTCTCTCTCTCTCTCTCTCTCGCTCTCTCTCAATCTATATATCTATCTATCTTCGCCCTTGCTCACACGACAGGGTACAGGGGACTTTAAAGGGTGTGTAAGGTAATTATGCAGTCTTAATCTACGGATTATTGGAGTAGGCTTGTAAATCCCCTTCATGGATACCCGCATCGGCTCACTTGCAAATGGACATTCTATTAGGCTTTATAGCGAATTTTGTATGAATCATTTTAATCCTTTCCTGACCAAACCAAACCAAAACAAAGCAGTTCAAGGGGAAGTCCGCCATTGTAGTCAGTAACTTTTGATAATAGTGCAACATTGAGAACAATTACAACATCGATTTGAGGAGGAGTTGGAAGGAGAGGGAATCTGACTTTTTGGTTTCCAAAATAGAAGTTTGTATTACAATATTACCCAAATATCGTGTCTATGTTGCTTTTTCGTTATCATTATTCTAATAATTTTCTTTTGTTTGAAACATTGTCCCTTTCTGGATGGGACTCTATGCACGAAACACCATAAGAGCAAGACAGAATATATTTATAAAAAGCAGTAAAACTGTTCTGGGTGGATCAAAATGGCTTCCTTGCGATGAGGGATGGTTTGTGTTCGAGCCTGTGGCACACCCTGTTTTCTATACGTGAGACTAGCCTAAAGCAAACCATAGCAAGCAAACCAAGCCTTTCAAAGCCTCAGTGAACTCTATTTTTAAACCCTGCTCTGTCGTAACCTCTCTTGATATCCTTTGAAGGTCCTCTATGAGATGCCATGAGTCAGAGTTCGTCTTTCCTGAGACAGGGGGGAAATTGAATTAAAGGAGGCAGGAAGTCACCCAGGCTTGTACCCCCTCGAAAATAGTTCCCGGGGAAAAATCTTGGTACAGAAGTAGCGGTTGACTGTCACATGCACGAATGCGGAGATGGGTTAAATCCTAAGTTGACATTGCCGCCAGTTAGAACGTCCCCATTGGTTTGATAGTAAAGCATAAGCCTCACCACTAGCGGATTAAGGGGCATGGGCCGCCCCCCTCCCCGCCCTTTAAAAAAAAAACTTAATAGAAATACGACCCCCACCACCTTTAAAATTTTCGAAACACATGTCACCATGGTCACGAGCAAAAAAAGATATATTCTTTTCTGAGTGTCAGATATTTTACCATATGGTACCCCCCCCCCTCCTTTCCAAAATATTAGATCCGCCCCCTAAGCATCACTAGACAGAGAAACAGGCATCTGGACACTATATGTTGGGCCTAAAACATAATAGCAGGGGCCGCGGAGCGTTTTTGAAAGTGGGGGGGGGGGGGCTGATTTGATTTCACTCATTAAAGACAATTTTCAAACCTTTTTAACAAGGTTTTATGAAACATGTCTACTCAAAAAATTGGGGGCTGTAGCCCCCCAGCCCCCCCCCCCCCCCGGTTCCGCGGCCCATGTATAGTATGGGCGCAGCCATTGCAAATGGCAATAATTTTAGATGCACTTGCTCATAAAATCATCACATGTTTTCGAATATTTGCTTACCAGTCCTAGAATACCATTAAAGGGAGTCAGGTCTCTCCATGATTTTGATCTATACTCTTTGATCATTTACGAAGAAATATATATTTCTTCGTAATATGTTGTTGTTTTTTTTTTAATGATTTAATATTTTGATTCGATCTTATTTCGTTTTTGTTAGATATTCTTTTAAAAAGAAAGAATATTAACGCTATATTAGGATTATAAGAGAAGCAAATGGAACTGGTACCCGTTTCATAAAACTTTCTATCAATAACAAGATACAATAATTGTTATAAGTTACTGAAATCCTTGGATCTGATTGGCTGAGAGCGAATTAGAAATGGGTCAGTTGTTATAGATAACAAGTTTTATGAAAAGGGGCCCTGTTTTCATGAATAATTCTAACGGTGAACGTTGATTTTTCTTGTCACTAAACCAATATCTTATCATTATAGCCACATAAGATTTTTTTTTTTTACAAAAAAAAATGAATAAAAAATGTTTGAGTCTTGGGGCGGAAAGCATATCAAAAGAGGGTGCCTTTCTTCTCCTTAAAATCTCTTAACCCATCGTCTACTGAAAGCGGGTGGTCCCTGTACTAAACATATGGGAATTAAAGAATTCAGTTGTCAAGGGGTTAAGGTATCTCTTTACGTAACATGAGTAGATTTCTGTACGTACTTGTTCTTTTATGTTCTCTCTTTGTCCCTCTCTTTCTTTCCTTATTGAAAGTCTTAAGTGATTTAAAACGTTATAATAGAAGTTTATAAATGTTGTGTGCTACCATCATCATTTTATATACATGTACATCACCGGTCTTTGTTTATAATTGTTTTTTTGTTGTTTATTATTGTTATTATTATTATAATTTTTATTATCATCATCATTAGTAGAAGTAGTAATAGTAGTAGTATTACTATTATTATCATTATTACTATAATAATAATGATAATAATAATAATTATTATTATTATTATTATTGTTATTATTATTATTACTATTATTATAATAATTATTATTATTATTGTTATTATTATTATTATTATTATTATTATTATTATTAATATTATCATTATTAGTATTATTGTTACTACTACACTTCTACTACTACTACTACTACTAATACTTCTAATACTAATACTACTAGAGATTTAAAGTGATTTAAAACGTTATAATAGAAGTTTATAAATGTTGTGTGCTACCATCATCATTATTATATACATGTACATCACCGGTCTTTGTTTATAATTGTTTTTTTGTTGTTTATTATTGTTATTATTATTATAATTTTTATTATCATCATCATTAGTAGAAGTAGTAATAGTAGTAGTATTACTATTATTATCATTATTACTATAATAATAATGATAATAATAATAATTATTATTATTATTATTATTATTATTATTGTTATTATTATTATTACTATTATTATAATAATTATTATTATTGTTGTTATTATTATTATTATTATTATTATTATTATTATTATTATTATTAATATTATCATTATTAGTATTATTGTTACTACTACACTTCTACTACTACTACTACTACTAATACTTCTAATACTAATACTACTAGAGATTTAAAGTGATTTAAAACGTTATAATAGAAGTTTATAAATGTTGTGTGCTACCATCATCATTATTATATACATGTACATCACCGGTCTTTGTTTATAATTGTTTATAATTATTATCTTTATTATCATCATCATTAGTAGTAGTAGTAATAGTAGTAGTTCTACTATTATTATTAATGTTGTTGTTGTTGATGTTGTTATTATTATTTTATTATTATTATAATTAATATTATCATTATTAGTATTATTATTACTACTACACTTCTACTACTACTACTACTACTACTACTACTACTACTACTACTACTACTACTACTACTGTTACTACTATTACTATTACTACTACTACTACTAATAATAATATCATAATCATAATAATCATCATCATCATCATCATCATCAATATCACTATAAGTATTATCAATTACATTACTTTATGTCAATGGGAGAATTCTAGAGCATTTTCGAAGGTGCTTGAAAATGTAAATTCAGGGGAAAGAAGGGCTTTTAAAAGATTAAAAGTGAAAACCATCGCGAATTAAATTGAAGGTTTGTTCCTTTAATACGAAGATTTATTTCGTTATTTGTAAAAGTTATTTATCATTTTTGTTGTCGTTTTTACGAAAAGAGGTCGTGTTTTTTTAAAAGGTTCCTAAGTCACCATCACGCGAATGGAAAGAGATGATAATGCTAAAATTGTTTTTCAAGATTTATGGGGTGTTCGTTTAAATCGGGGCCTCAATCGGAAAATCATAAAATTATTAGGACAATTTTTGGCTTGGCATTAAAAGGATAGCCGGTTGAAATCAAAACGAGGGAGAGGAAATGACACATCCACACTGGCTTAAATTCGATCCAAATTTGACGAAAGTATTCAAAGGGGAGGGAAGGGGCAGCGTTGCTGGAATTATGCTAAAATTATTTATCCCAAAATAGCATGAATCAGGAAAAAATTTAGCAAACCTTTATATATCTAATGGTTACAAGACCTGTCTACAATACAGCTATTATCGTGATAGACAAGGAACGAAAATAACTGTGTTACCTCATCGTTAGACAACTTTTTAAAGGAAATTGATTAATAATGTACCGTTATAACAATCTGAAAAGATTTGATTCCGTCCATGTCTTTGGTAGATTTCAGTCTAAGTGGGAAACTGTGTTTAAAACAACCAAATAAATCTTTTGACTTTGTATCAAAAACCACTTTAATCATTTATTTCAAGATTTCGGTGCATAGAATGTCACTCACCTGAATCTTGGTTTCCAAAAATTAGCAAAAACAAACAAACAAACAAAATCAAACAAAAGAAAACGGCATATTTAACTAAAATACTTTCGGGACACGTTGCTCCCCCCCCCCCCCCCCCCCCTTCACACAACCAATTATTTGATGGGCTTGGCCAATAAATATTTTGTACATTTTAACATGAAATTCATTCCCATATTATTATAGGGACCTTCTATTTGAGCTATTTTGAACATTCCATAAACCAGGGTATGAACGTTTAAAAGCAGCTGCTATGCAGGTCAAAGCTAAGATAGTTTTGACTGGCATGCGCCTGTCGACAGGTGGCGCAGATCATCTTCGAACCATAACAATCGTATCACCCCCAATCATTCTCACACACAAACACACTCACCCTTCGTCACCCACGACATACAAACGCACAATTAATACATGTAAGATGCGAAATAAGAATCGACGCATTAATCTATTCATCTTAATATAATCTTAGTTTCCATAGTGAATCTAACATAGAACAATTTTGTACACTGGAGATTTCAACATAATAGATTTCTGATGACCTCTCCTAAATGATAGACTGATGCTACTTTCGGGATGACAGAACAATAGGCAAGGTATCATCGCGTGTTACACATTATGCATCACTATCAATCTACACGTCAAGTTCAATTAATGCATGTTTGTCAACACGCCCATCCATTAAATACAAACTCATCAAACTATTTAGGGGACAAACTTGATTCTCATTTATTACTGTTGTTGTACTCCCAAGGCCATCAAAAAACTTTATTTTACCATTTTCACCACGTTGCATAAGGCGAGTACACTAAATCATCTAAAATTTGTGCCAAAATTGAACTGCTATAATACCAGTATTACTTGTCTTACTATTCTCTGTTCTGAATGTACATACTTATGCAGCATAATTATCATTTCCATACTTCTTACTGTGGAATATTAGGTACCTCTTCTGTCATCATCTTTTAAAGAGTACCGTGCATGAAGTCCCAAACATTAACCTCTTGGGTGCTCCGACGTAAATGGATGCTCCGGCAATTATTTATCCGGGCTCTATTTCATCCAAGATATAGGTCCAGGGGCCTGTAACATAAAGAGATAAATCAATCTTACGATTGATATCAATCGTAAGTCTATGACACACCATGTACTGAAGAGTTACAATTGGTTGTAAGATTGATTTATCTCTTTATGTTACAGGCCCCAGGGCTAGGGTACAGGTTTAGGTTAAGTTTAGGGTTTGGATTATAGGGTTATATACCAAAAAAAACAAAAACAAAAAACGAGTGATCACTGACGTCACTCCCCGGGGAATAAAAAGAGAGTGAAAAGAGAGTGAAACTCCACTCTTTTCCTTTTAGAGACCACTCGATAGTCACTCGATATTCACTGCTATATAGACAAGTGATCACTGACGTGACTCCCGGGGGAGTAAAAACATATTGAAAATTCACTCTTTTTTAGAGAGAGCGTAGAGTGTTTTGTCCAGAGTTGAAGTTAAGAATTCAGTTAGTTTAACGGAGAATGAAATCCTGGGGGAAATTTCCATTTTAATGAAAAGAGAGGATAGAGAGAAGCAATTTTTCAAAAAAAATCCATCAAAATCAGTTACGAAACGAAAAAGTTATGAAAGTTTGAAAAGTCTCAATTTACTTTCTATGGCGATCCTCACATTGGCAATGTTGCTGCAAAATTGCAGGTTTAATAGTACAACTCTCAATATGTTTTGTACAAAATTTTATAATTTCTCCATTATCTCGAAAGATGCTGCTTGTCTTTTTGTGAACTCAACATTTGTTGTGTCAAATACATTTCCCCATGATATATCTTGAGCTAAGAAGGAGACAAGCTGCACCTTGAGAGATAATGGGGAAAATATGAAATTTTGTGTTCAAAGCACTTGGAGAGTTGTACTACTAAACCTGCGATAGAAATTAAATTGAGACTTTTCAAACTTTCATAACTTTCTCATTTCGTAACCGTTTTTGATGGATTTTTTTTAAAATTGCTTCTGTCTATCCTCTCTTTTCATGAATATTGATTTTTCCCCAGGGTTTCATTCTCCTGTAAGGATATTAACCGTGGATCAATGGTCGACGGAGCATGTATCGTACAAACTGCATGTCCAACTTGTTAACCTCTGCTATGGGGCCCAAAGTACAGGAACCCGTGACATAAATACTGTTTTCCCGGAAACTTGAATACCAGGTCGGGAAGAAGTATGTAATACAGCTTATATTACATCAGGCCGAATGAGGGAAATCAATTTTGCCATTAGTGGGGTGCCTCCCTTGTTTTCTGTCCGGTACAAGAATCTCGACAGGTAGTAAGTAGCCTATTGCTACCTGTCTGATTTAAAACTTCCTTCCTTCCAATTAGGCCCATTATGCAGTGTCTTCGAAAATACATCGCGTCAGCATGGTCAGTCGGTCATTCAAAGACGCATGAAATCATTCCCATTTTCCTCGTGGTTAAAGATTAGAGTTGACTACTGGTCAAGCGAATACGAATACATAGGTACATGATTGAGCGTTGTGAGGTTTTAGAAACATAAGTCAGAATGACTTTTTTAATGACGTCATCTTCTTAAAACAAAAATCACTTTCATTTTCAATACATAAATAAATGTATACACGGTATGGGACCTGTGGTATCAATTTGGTCTACTTTATGTCGCGTAGATAAACGTGTGCAATGATTGAATTGACGTAATTTAAAAAAAAATCTATTTCAGCCTTTTTTTTTTCTAATACCGCAGTCACACCGCCAAACCGATCCCACACCGACTCCGAACCGACCGATTCTTGGCCATTGGTGGCAATGTAATTTTTTGCTAGGTCTGTTGTCGGTGTGGTGTCGACTGTGGTATAAGACTTAAGCCCTGAGGACTTGTTTTGTCACTGGTTTTAAAACCCCCTTGGACTTGAAAATAAATCCTTTGGATAAGTCTTAGAAATTGATAGAGTACCATGCCCCTTGCCCCTTGTATGGGTATGAACTTTAATAATGCAACCATTTTTTATTTGATTTGTAAGGTATGGGTCAGATTGGGTCTTCCTCTTCGACTTGCCCCCAAAACAGAAGTAACAATTTTTGTGCTCTTGTTCTTTTTGATGAATCAATGTCGAAAAACAGTCACTGGGCATAACATTTTTCAATTTCAAATGTATGCGTATTGTATATTGCTTCGAATTGGCAACAGCTATGCATTAACATGTGTATATGTTGCATAATTCGTCACTGGTTTTGCGAACCGACGTATCTCCTGCAGTGCGTGCGAAATTTCGCGAAACCAGCGACGAATTTTTGTTCCAAACTTGATATATATATACTGGATTTATATTCAAGTTGAAAATGATTGTATATTGTATTTGGAACTAACATTGATAGGGTTTGACATTGAAAAATTATTGGTTCATAACAATTCGAATTTGAAGTAGTCATTGCATTATGGTTCAGATTGATCATGGCCATTATATTTTGCATGTGCTTCCAGTTTCCAGGTTCAAGTTGTTATTGTGTTTTTTGTTATAGTCATGACAATTAAATATTGTTCATATGCAGACACCAGCGAAAATGTTAAGCAAAGTGTTGTCGTTGTTTTTTTCAAAAATCAGTAAAGAAATACCTTGTTTTGGTAAGACTTCACTGGCTGTTCTGCAGTTTAACGTCTGTGTTTGCAACCTGTGGTATAGAACGGCATTGCTATTCTAAAAACCTTTCTGTTCATTTTATGCACATGACCCTCTCCCAGAACACGTTTATTTTTAATATTCTTCAACACCCAGGTTTCTCATCACTTTGTATTACAAAACGGGGTCTTCGTTTACGTTCTGATTATGTAATTTAGACTTGAGAAAGTTTGGTTACCGAACGGGATTAGCAAATTGATTAAGAGTTAACACAAAAAACAGGGATGGTTTAATATATTATTATGTGGATGTACGCACATGTCGCCATATTAACGCTTGCTGCTAGCTCGTCCCCCTTAAGGGATTTCCTGGTGCGTACTCAGGTCTAAACTTAGTCACACTTTGCGCATTTCCGTCATTTACATACTCTCCACCCCTTTGGCGTTGGGGCGGGGCGAGCCTTGCTTGCGTACCGTGTGCAAATATCCCCCTGACCCCTTCACCACACGTCTATGTGCATTCGAAGTCAGGTTGCTCACTTCAGTAAGACATTCAGTGAAGTCACTCTTACTTGCTTTGAACACTGTGCAAAGTTATACAACCAGATACTTTCCTGAAAGGACACGAGAAAGAGAATTTGTTTAGCCATGAAGTTTTTGGCGTTTCTTCTCGTCCTGCCGGCTTTGTGCTTCGGCCAACAGCAAACACCCGGAATGGGTCCAGGAATGGGTCCAGGAATGGGTCCAGGAATGGGCCCGGGAATGGGCCCAGGAATGGGCCCAGGACAGGGGCAAGGACAGGGACAAACCGCAGGCTCAAAATGCAAAGGAGGCTGGTTTCTCATCGGGCAGCAATGTTTCAAGATGATGTCCAGAGCATTGAAGTGGAACGACGCCGAGCTGATGTGTGAGCAGAATGCGCCCTGTGGCACCCCCGTACTCGCCGGCGTCATGACCATCGCAGACGCCCAGACATCGAACGCCGTCATCAACCACCTCAAGAGCTTGTCGTCGACACCCCAAGCCATCGACATCCCGTTCTGGACCGGTCTACACAACAAATATAACGCTCTTCTGGAGAGGTATGAAGGATGGAAGTGGCCATCGGGATGGAGCACAACACAGCAAGCTCTACCGTTCGTCAACTGGGCCTTAAATGAACCTAACAACCAGCTCCTAGATCATCAGCACTCATACTGTGCCGCAATGAACAGGATGGGCCAGTGGTATGTCGTACGATGTGACACGCCAATGTACTTCATGTGTTCTATGCCTATCAGTCCGCCACTAACAGGAGCCACTACCAACCCCGGTATGGGAATGCTTATGGAGACACCAGCACAGGTCGTCGACGGCTACATCCAGTTCGAGAACGGCTTGCTCATGAGGGACGGCGTAGGAGGCCAGTAAGACTCAGAAAATTGTCATATTGCGTCACGATTTAACGTGTGACCTCAGAATTAAAAATGGCGGATGTGTGAACTTTGACCCGCGGCCGTTTGAGATCGAGAAAATCATAGCAACCCACCTAAAAAGGACTTTTTACCGAACCAGCAATAAAGGACAATTACAACGATCTTTCTCTTCATGATGTTGTTTATTTCTAAAGGTGCAATTCAAAAAGAAAAAGATAAATTTATTCATAGTCAGGGATGATTGATTCTTTTTTTTTTTAAGAATAACAAAAAGTATGTTCCGGAACATTTTAATGCTTATTTCAACGATAGTCAGTTGATTTGACACCGTGGCAATGTATAGTCTTGTGATGTGGATATTTTCTATGTTAAATTGGAACCAGAACAATGGATGTACAATATAATATTTTGCAACAAGTGTAAAATTTCCATTAAACAAATTTATTTCATTGTACATAAACTTTTCTCCTTTTCTTCCGTGTTGAAGTTGAACTGCGTGATTGATTTTGAAGACTGTATATTTCATTATTCCGTTGCCTAAACGAGGAATGGTTGAAATGTGACAGTGGTACAATTGACTGATTGGGTGGTTGGTTTCTGTTTGATTTATGGTTTGATTTAGGCTTGGCTTATTAGCTGCTTAACTTTGTAGTTCGATTGATTGATTGACTGATTAATTGATTGATTGATTGATTGATTGACTGATTGATGGTTTGTTTGTTTCATTGTTTGATTGACTGGTTGTTTGGTGTTGATTGATTGACTGATTGGGGGAGAGAGTTAGTGGGCGCATGATTGATTGATTGAATGATTGATTGCTTGATCGTTGGTTTGTTTGATTGTTTGAGTGATTGGTTGTTTGGTTTGTTGATTGATTTAGTGATTAGGGGAGAGAGTTAGTGGGCGCATGATTGATTGATTAATTGATTTATTGATTGATTGATACACCAACAGATTGATTGATTTATTGCCTGATCGATTGATTGCTTTATTGAGTAAGATGGTAAAGAAGATGATAATGATGAGGGTTTATGATAATGATGATAATGATGATGATGATGATGATGAAGAAAATGATAACGATGATGAAGACGAAGATGATGATGATTATGATGATGGTGGGAGCAACAAAAATGATAGGGACAACGACGGAGAATATGATAACAATGATGATACTGAGACTGAAGATGATATTGATGATGTTGATGATGATAATGATGATGATAATGATAATGATGATGATAATGATGATGATGAAGAGGATAATGATGAAGATGAAAACGATGATGATGACATGATGATGATGATGGTGATGATGATGGTGATGATGGTGATGATGATGGTAATGATGATGATGATAATGAAGATGATGATGATGATGATGATAATGATGATAATCAAGGTAATGATAATGGTGGTAATGATGATTAGGAAGAGGCAAAAGAAAATGACAAGATGATGAAGACGAAAATGATGATGATAAAATGATTATGATGATGGTGGACGAAAAAAAGGATAAGGACAACGACGAGAATATGATAACAACGATAATAAAGATGATGATAATGATGATCATCATCATGATGTGGGCGCAAAAAAAAATGATAAAGACAATGACTGAGAATATTACAAGGATTACGACGATGATGATAATGAAGATAAAGAAAATTCAGTTATAGATGATGATGATGATGTAGTTGATGATGATGATGGTGGTGGTGCAACAAAAACAATAAGGACCGAGAATATGATAACAATAATAATAATGAGACTGAAGGTAATGATGATGATGATAATTGTAGTGATCATTATGGTGATAATGAAAATGATGATAATAATAATAATAATAATAAAAATAAACAATGATAATAATAATAATAATAATAATAATAAAATGATAATGATAATCAATAATAATAAATTTTTTTGAAATAACAACAATAATGATAATAATGGCTATAATATTTATGACACTGATAATAATCATTATCTTCACAACACTTGCTTTGTGGTCCTAAATGCAAATGTTAGATGTTGCATCAATTAATTGTAATAACGGCAAATCAAAAGGAAAAGGTTTGTCTCAACTAGGGATGAATTGGGCATAAAAATACAAGAATAAGAGCGATGAAGATACACTGTAAACGAATATTTTCGCTCTTTTTCTCATTGCTGAGGGAATTATCCAAACATGTTATATTCGTCCATATGAGATCGGTCCAGCAATGCCTGTGATCGTTTTGCTCTACACGATATCGATATCCGAGCCTTGAGCCCGAAATTATCGTTAGCGCATTCGATAGATGAATTTATGAAGTGTCGTAGAGGCGTCGTGACCAGTGGTTTAACACTTGACTGGAAATGCGAAGATCATGGGTTCGATCCCCGGCATGGCACTTAAGCAGGGGCGTCGATCCTTGGGAGGGGACAGGGGGGCGATTGCCCCCCCCCCCCTAATAAATCCAGAGGTGTAAAATAAAATAAGGAAAAACTGATGCAAAACTCGGGAAATGAAACCTTCCAAACAATGAAATACAAAAGGTTTCAGACTTCAATTTCGCAGCGCGCTTCGCGCGCCAATTCTCTAATCTTTACTGCGTCATGTAACCGTGGAGAAGCTGTTTTTAAGAGGCGTTCCAAAAAACTGTGACGCCATTAAAAACCGTTCTGAACATACATAATTCAATTCAAAGTTTAAATTTTTTTTTCATATTTTATTAGTGTTATTTTTTCTATTATTTTATGTTATATCTTCTCTACTCAATTTGCTGTTATGTAAGATATATTTTCCCATCATTTTGTCGTTTTAATTCCATTTTCTGTTCATGATATCGATATGCATACTTTATTTAAGTTCAAATTACCATCATATCTTTATCAAGGCTATGATGATCAGAGGCAGCGCTCCGGGGAAGGGAACGGGGGGGGGCAGAGGGGGAAAGTGCCCCCCCCCCACTTTTTCAAGTACCCCAAAAGTGCCCCTTTTCATATCTGACAAGTGCCTTTTTCTTCGTATAGTGCCCCTTTTTCTTTCTAATCAGTGTCCTTTTTACCTTCTGATGAGTGCCCCTTTTAACCTCAGAAATAGGTGCCCTTTTGTTTTCTGATAAATGCGACATCGGTAGATACTGGTATATATCAAGTATATATATATATGGGTGTGTATAAAGTCCACAAAGGAGCCTTATACATATAGCTCCAAATAATCAGAGAGGCTTCATAACAATACATCCCCCTACTGATATCAGCACAATAGTGAGGCAGTGGAGTAGGGGGTAGGAGGGGCCCCAATGCCCTAAATCATACAAGAATGAGCAGCGCTCCTAATTTTTATAAAAGGAACGAGGACAATTTTTTTCTAAATGCTTTCCAAAGCTCACTCTCTACGCTCGCTCGCATTTACTATTATCTTCTTATCATATTAGGAAAATCGCTGTATATAATTCGACACGCGTTGCCTTCAGCGTTAGGAATAAATCTTAAAGTTTTTGCTCGCTCGCTTCGCGAGCTCGCAAATGAATAATCAGGTTATTACACTCAAGTGCAAAGTAGTTTTTATCTAGAACCATGTTAAGATACAAACAATAGCGTGTCGAAAATGATCCTCGGTTATGTATTGATCAGAATGTACCGGTATACTAATGTTTCGAAGTGGAATTTTCCGCCTTGTTTCCACCCTTTGTAGCTGCTGCTTTTTGTTGGTGCCCCCCCCCCCCCCCACTTTAAAAGACGCACCACCGCCCCTGATGATGATTGAATTGAGTGCGAAATGATCATCGTTACGATAGGCTGTCTTGCCCCCCCCCCCCAATCCGAAAAACGGATCGACGCCCTTGCACTTAAGTCCTTGAGCAAGGCATTTTCTCTACTTTGCCTTTTTGCCGTACATTAAATAAATGGTTTTCGGCATATTAATGTCAACGTGTGTGTGTGTGTGTGTGTGATTCTCTTTTTTTTTTTCTTTCTTTCTTTTTTTAAAGTTTTAATGAAGTGTGTGCTGCTGCTGCATTCATGACTAACAGCCGCTAAATTTGGCAAATTTTCCCCAGAACGTCCAGAGTGATGTCAAAACTCTACAAGCTTCTAGGTTTATATAACAATTTTTGTTCCACTGACAGCGTTTTGCTTCCAAATTTTTTTGTTGCATGCAACCCCCCCCCCCCCCCTTTTCCCCCTTTTCTCTGTCTCTCTGTCTCTCTGTTTCTTTTCCTCTCTCTATCCCTCTCTCTCTAGCCTGGAACACTGTAGGATTTCCCTTCTTTTCCCTTCTATCATCTCACCGACCCTCTCGCACTCTTCGAGCCTCCGCCTTCTTTACCGCCCCCACCCCTTCTCCGATCTTAACATTTTTTACTCCCTGTCGCACAAACGTTAATACATATATACATAAATGTTAATGACTGGATTTAGTGTCTCATTAAGGAACATCCACATTGTTATTTGAAATGACCCAAAAGATGACTGTCAGAAAAGTGCGACAAAGGTTCAATCGAAAAGAGAACGGTCATTGGAGAAAAGGTTACAATGCCAAAAATAGCCATAAAAAGCAAACTCACTCTGCTTCAGGTCATCTTCACTGTGGTGACTAAATGATTTTACATTCTGCATTGAGAGTGCAGCGGCGTAGCCAAGGGAGTATGGCGGCACCTGTCCCCTCCCCCCTCCCCCCCCCCCCAATACACATATACACACATAAGTTGGTTCCCCATCTCCGATGCCCCGCATGAAAAATATGGTAAAAGTACAAAGACAATAATCATTTAATAATGATGATAATTGTTTTTTACCCATGGAAACCTCATCAGCATCATTGCTGTTCTTCATGAAGGCCCTGCAATTATTGTCATAATCCCAGAGCAATTGTAAAGTGCCCATATGGTATAGCTGGGTCAAGGGGGACAAATGTGAGTAAAACACTTAATACGTCATATTACGCTCTGTAATTCATCAAAATGTATCAATATTTAAAGAATGTATGTTTCCTCTCGGTTTCTTCGCGCTGTCGCAGAATTATGATACAGGCGTATAATTTTTTTTTCTTCTAATCCAGTGCCCCGCCCCCGCCCCCCCCCCCCCCCACAAAACCTAAAGCTACGCCGCTGTGAGGTGTAGAGTCTCATGCAATGGCCAATTATGGTATCAAAATTGCATATTCACTCTTATTTCTTGAGCCACCTCATAAAGTAGACTTACTGACGTGAGCAGATTTCACGTGATGGTGAATGTGCAGTCTTTAGAGGTTTATCCAGGATTCCCTTGATCATAGACCGGGGCAGGCATGGGGACGATATGCGTCATAGAACCGCTTCGTGCGCGTGAGTTCGCTTTTTAAAAGTCGAGATGGATAATTCGGTGTTGGTGTTAACCAATATAGATTCATTATATTTTTGTTTTAATCGGAGAGATGAATCTTTACGATATGGAAATCTTTCATTTCTTCTGTATTTCCATCTTCCCTCCGCCCTTACCGGTCCCCAATTCTTTATCCCCCCCCCCCCCCTCTCTCTCTCTGCAATTGCTCTAAATGAGAGAAATTCCCTGCCCAAAGTAGATTTCAACGTAAGGTAGTTCTCTAGCTTTTTTCTAAACCATTTCATTGGATATATCCATTTTGTTATGCACATTTTAGTTCTCTTGAAATTCTTTTGAAAAAGAATACTACGTAGACTACTATATTTGTCTCGATGATCCTTACTCATTTTCATGTGATACTGTAATATCTGTAAATTCTATTTACATATATGACAGCATTGGTGGGTTTCGGGGGACAAAGTCGGCCAGTGTCCTCCCTCCTTTAAAGCCCAAATTGGCATAACTTAAGTTTACCCCCCCCCCCCCCCACGCCACACTTGAAATTTTCTGCCCATCAAAAGACACCTGGAAAATGTGAGGGTACTTTTTTCATTCTCTTTTCTTTCTTTCTTTTTTTTTTTTTTCATTTATATTCAGTACTCTTTGCTCGTCAGATATTTTTCGGAAATGTGCTCGCTTCTTTCTCCAATGTATTTATCCGCCCCTGTGACATAGGCTTGCTGCAGCTAAGGGCGAGAAGGATCCGGCTTCTCTTAGAAAATTCCATGACAGCAGTGGTGGATCTACATAGGGGGAAACTGGCCCGTGCCCCCTCTTTTGAAACCCAACTGGCATACCTTAAGTACACGATAGAAAAAAACTTCCCCCGTAATTGTGTACTTTTCCGGCTCTGTGCCCCCTCTTTTACAAAATCCTGGATCCGCCCCTGCATGACAGTATCGGTTCATGGTTCATCAGTTCAATGCGTTAACTCATACGATAACATTCGAGACAACTTTTCAATCAAAACACCTTTCTTTATATTTCTTCCTGTTACGAACCTTGTTCCATGATATATAACTTCACAATACAACTATTCTCACAAATATTTTACATTTTCACACTAAAAGACAAGCTTATATCTTTGCTCATATTGTGAGGTATGATAACAAACTTTGAACAGCCTGTGGCTCTTAAGAGGCAATTTGATATGGTGTGACACGTGCGTGCATATAGACCTAAACCAAATCATCTCAGATCATTTCTGAGTCACACCTTATGAAATGAACTATATCCGATATTCATGGAATTAATAGGAATGTATATCCTCGAAATTAATTCGTAGGTTGGCCCATTGGATTAATAATCTAATATCCAATCTTATGTCCAACAGGTGTAGTTACAGCATTTACATCTAAGTCACAGAGAGAGAGAGCGAGATCCAATTGCATTGTGGTTGTGCAATATTTGCCTGAGCGGGCGGCGAAGGTTACTTGTTTAAGGGAGAAATCCACATTGATTTTATCAAAAGCAGAAAAAATAGGGGAAAGTCAATTCAAAACAAATGAGAAAGATAGTAATAATATGGATATTTATATAGCGCCAGCATCCGTCAGGAATGACGCTTATAGCACTCCATTACACTAAAAAAAAGGGGGAAAGAAAAGAATATAGCATACATAAGGAATTAAAAGAACAACATAATAAGTGACGAATGCACATGACCATGATTACAAAGCTTTCAATTTGCGTTTGATCGATTACAACTGTAAAAATTCTTCTTTATTAAATTGAATTTTCCTTAAACTTCCATTGTGCAGTTTCTCTTGTTTTCCGCTTTGATCAAACTTACTCTCAGGGTGGACTCCCCGTTTAAATTCATAGGGATATCTCTCACCACGGCGGTTGTTGGCTGTGATTGGTTCAAACTTGCCATTATTTGACCGTGATAAGAGCGTCATTTGACAAATTTGGAATGAAATATAAATGGCGGTCTGGTTCTCTGGGTTTAAAGAATTTGCTAACCAGCAAAATCTGCCAACAGAAATGTTGTGTAAAAATTGCAGATCCTGGAGTTAATTATTTGTCCGATCAACTTTTGAGAAATCAAAATAATTCACCAACTCGGGTGATTTTTTGCTGAATTTGTACTAAAAATTGATCTTGGTTTGGCAAAACGCTATCGAAGTTAGGCACAAATTAATTTTCCCCAAAATTGGATGGACACACAATTACCCTTGTGTTAGGCAATTTCCCCCCGTTTTTCTTTTCTTTTTTTTTATTTCCAGGGAAGACTCTTAAAAAAAATTGCAGACGTCATCCCTTACACTCCCTCTAGCGAAACCCTGTAGATGACAAGCCGACCATAAAGACCTCGCTTATTGAAATGTGTTGCATCAAGTTTTGAAAAGGGTAAGAAGGTGACTCAGAAAGACAATGGAAAATGGATGCATAAAGGAGCAGAAGAAGAAAAATGTCAAATAAGAAATCACAGAAAAGTTAAAGTTCATAGACAGTCTCGGTAGCAAAAATCATACTGGCAAGAAACTTAACTAACATAGTCACATACTATTCTCCCTTTATCATAAGGCACATGTACGAGATTATTTAACATTCCATTCACGATTTCGAACAAATTTTAGTGTAAATATCTGCAGGAAACGCTTGGTAACGGCTTTTCACTGCCTCACGCTGAGACCATATCCACCCGAAGGTTCCCCACACAGTAAACCCAGCGCTCCGCACTATGTGTAGCGTATTCTATAACACACAGCAATCCTCGTGTGAGTAATGTGTGTCCCCTCTTTTTGGGGCCAGGGATTTTTATTTTTTTCACCTCTAATTCGATAAATATTTCACTTGAGGAGGAAAAAACTTCACAGCATCTTAGTTATGTTAGTACCCTGCTATTTATTAAGTAAAATCAAAGAAATCTCACGAAAAGTTTTTGAGGGCTTCCCAAAACTATCTAATACCTTTAAAGAGTAAGTGAATATGGAGAAATACTAAGAAAATAATTTTTGCGACAAAGGAGGCGGCGGTTCAAAATGAAAAGGAGAGCAGAATAAGCAGATAGGGAAGAAGAAAGATAAGATGAAGATGATGATGGAGAAGGATGAGGAGGAGGAAAGGAAAAGGAACAAACGCAAGAAGACAAAGAAGAATAACAAGAAAAAGAAGAAGAAGTAGAGAAAGAAGAAAAAGAAGAAGAGGAGGAGGGAGAGGAAAAAATGGCGGAAGAAGATGAAGGGGGCGAAAATAGCGGAAGTTAAACAAAACGCAGCAAAAGGCAAGTCGAGGTAGACAACCAAAATGGTCAGATACATGTATGTACATAGAGACGGACGAAAAAATCTGCTTGTTCGAGCCTAGTTCATATCAATTTAAGAACATAATTATATATACCCCTTCATCAAAAACAATTTTGCAAAATTTTGCAAGAATAATTTTCAGTAGGAAGAATCCATAATAACAGCGAACAAAAAATATTTTGTCTGGTTTTTTTTAAACAGTTGATTAAAAGTAGGTTACATTCTTTTTTTTTTAAATTGACTTCAATTTCGACATCATTCGTTCCTTTATTCCCATCGATCATTGTCTCTGGTTTGGCACGGTGAAGACACCATACTGTGCATCACGGTGATGAGTAATTCTAATGACTAGGTTCATATTGAAAGACAATGGATTCACTGGGGGACTTGAGGTCTCATTTTAGTGACACAACCTTTCAGCAATGTTCAGCGAAATCTACCTTGCATGCGTGCAATGATGCAAGGGTGCCGAAAGTGATTACGATGTAAAGGCTAAACATTTTTCTTTAAATCTAGAAATGCGTTTAGATTTGGATACGATTCAGACGGATGAAACTGGTTAAAATTGCGTCATAGCAGGAAAAATAAGCAGAACAAATCTTTTACGTGTCAAAAATAATCATGATTTAACGATTACTGATAAATATATTTGTGTGTTCATAAGATCAGACACTTCTCATGAGTGGCGTAGTGTGGGCCAAGCTTTTGAGGGGGGTCTTATTAGCTGGATGAAATATTTATGAGGGAACAAAGCCATCGAGTGAGGGGAGAGGTCGGGCCATTTTTATGTTCACGTTGTCTTCAATTTCTTCCTTCATTCTTTCCTTTTCTCTCCCCACTTTTTTTTTTTTTTTTTTGCAATTCGAATAGGTGGACAGTCCTCCTTTTAAGAAAATTATATATAACCTACCTATTCTCTTCCGAAATAATAATTACAAGTTTATATGCATAAATCAGGCGTTTAGTATTCCGAATAG
Source organism: Heliocidaris tuberculata (assembly GCA_025618425.1). Taxonomy (NCBI): domain Eukaryota; kingdom Metazoa; phylum Echinodermata; class Echinoidea; order Camarodonta; family Echinometridae; genus Heliocidaris; species Heliocidaris tuberculata. The sequence continues at coordinate 9,791,126 of CM046852.1, forward strand.
AATGTCACAAATAATCGAGGGTTTATCTGTAGCAAAACATTTAGATATAGTTTATCCATTACGATTTTTACGACCATTCATTTCACGCAGAGATAAGACTCTAAAGCTGAAGAGCCTCTAAACGGAAATCCCAACCTTCAGGGAGGGGGCCTCGCCCGGGTGAAGTTTTTGGAGTGATAGCCCACCTGACATAAACCTGACCTGGATTTTATGTTAATTTTCTTTTAATTCTGTAGCACGCGTTGGCGTAGTATTGTCGTCATTAGTATTCTGTAAGTTACTTGAGCATCTCCTGGAATATGTGCGCAATTTAATTTATGTAGTTTTTACGATTATTATATTATTATTATTACTATTATTGTTATTGTTATTTTAATTATTATTAGTAGTAGAAGTAGTAGTAGTAGTAGTAGTAGTAGTAGTAGTAGTAGTAGTATTTTTATTATAATTATAAAATTTATAATAATGATAATTATTATTATTGCTGTTATTATGATTATTATTATTATTTATTTATTATTATTATTATTATTATTATTATTATTATTATTATTATTATTATTATTATTATTATTATTATTATTATTATTATTATTATTATTAATATTATCATTATTATTATTATTATTATTATCATTATTATTATCATCATCATCATCATCATCATCATCATCATCATCATCATAATCATCATTAAAATAATAATATCATAATAGTTTAATTTACCCAGGGAAAACTCAGCAGCATCAATACTGTTCTTCAGTGAGGGCCCTGCAATTATTACTACCCAAGCAATTGCCAGGTAACAATTTACACCTGTGTCGGGAGGGACAAAAGTTGGTATCTTGTCCAAGGATGTAAGCACCTAATGAGAATCGAACACAGGACTTCCCGTTTGAGAGTCAAGAGCCTTCACCAACACACGACAGTGCTCTCATCCATCATCATCATCATTATCATTGTCATTGTCATTATTATTATCATTACTATCATTATTATTATCATCATCATTTTAATACTGTTATCATTGTCAAAAGGAACTTTTCTCTTGCTATTTCGTATGAAGGCATGAGGATGACAGTGTTTCTTAGGTTTATAATTATTATTAAATTAAGAGAAATGGGTCAGAGCGTAGAAGGTTAATGTATTGAGTACCCGAAACCCTCCTCGGGGTCACAATATTGTCATCGCCATGACCTTAAACTTCCTGCACGTGATGCAGCCCCAAACGACCTTCTTCCGCCTCCAGATGCTCCCTGGAACATCCGCCCCCGTCTCTGTCACCGGAGATAATTTAAAGCCGTGCCCCCAGACCAAGCAAAACAACCGCTGTCACTAATTATTCGAGGTATCCTTTTTTTTTCTTCTTCTTCTTCTTTTTTTTCACCAAAATGCATGCGGACACAATTTTAAAGCCCCCTTCCCCCCCAAAAAAAAAACAGTCCCCACGATATTATTGATTTATTCATTGATTGAGTGATAGATTGATTGATTGATTTATTCATTTATTTATTCATTCATTCATTTATTGATTTATTTATCCATTCATTTATTTATTTATTTGTTTATGTTTTTATCTATTTATTTATTAATTTATTAATCTATCAGTTTATTAATTTATTCATCTATTCATTCATTGATATATTTATCCATTGATTTATTCATTCATTTATTTATATATCTATTCATTCATTTATTGCCCTTGCTTGTCAGGGAATTTTAGAGTACAATGGCACCCCAAAACCCACTAAGATGATGACTCCCCCCCCCTCCCCTTCATAGAAGGACCCCAAATATCTTACGAACTTTTTAGATACATACTATATTCAACAAAAGAGAGTTAACCCCCACAAAAATTGTCATGCACGTTTTAAAAGCGGGTTTCACCCATGCCAACATGTCAAATGATTAAGGACCGTCTGAATAATGTCAAATAATTAAGAGGTTGAAGGCAAGATTTCTTTGAGTCTTCTTCCAGGAGGTCTTCCGGTGCTTTTTTTAGATTTCCGGATGTTTTCCATGATTCAACCATTGTTAGTCCTTTGCTATGGCAAAGGCTCTTTCTATCTTTCTTTTTTTTTAATACCCGTTTCTTGCCCCCAACATATCAAATAATGGTGTTATGCTGGCTTAAGCTTTGAATGTACAGCGGAGGTCTTAATTATCGAGGCATAGTCTGCTCCAATTTGTTTCCATTGTTTTAGCAATGAGTTAAACGGTAAAAAAAATATCGGAAGAGTACAATTTGTAAGCTCTCTCAAAAAAATCAATAATTATGATTACATGAAGATGAAATAACACTTGGTCTTGCAATTATATAAATTGGAAACAGTCGATTCAATTCATTTATCTCTATCGAAAAGTTAGACATTCTAGACACTCTGAACCTTCAAGCATCTCCAGTGTCAAGTTTTCTATTTTTTCTGAAAAGATTTGTTATTTTCCTTTAAAGGGTAACTTTATATAATGTATTTAGGGGTCGGGCTAACTCGGCACTAGGGCGAACTCGGCACAACGCTGTGACTATGTTTCAAGAGTTGAAGTCCCAGCTACGCACCCGACCGTTTTTTAGCCTTAAATATCATGTTTTGGATAATTCTACTTCTTGCAATTTTCAACATTACTTCTTTGCTAATCATTTTACACACTGATTCAAATAATTTTGAATTAAAGTGTTTTGAAATGTGGAATTAATGCGAAATTCAACACAAGTATTTGCGATCATTTCAACTCTCTGGGCTCAATCCGTCGCCCTAGTGCCGAGTTAGCCCGGATCCGTATTTATTTATTCATTAATTTATGTATCCAAATTATGTTTTTACAGGATAACGAGATCAGTTTATGACTGTTCTACACCGTAATAATATCAGCATCAGAAACTGTAAAAAAAATAATACTTACAGATGATACAATGATAAGATTAGAAAAACAGGATGTCAAAAAGAGGATTACAAAAACAAGGAAAATTACTTAACTTTCTGCTAGTGAAAATGTCATATCAATGTCCTACAAGGAATAAGCAAACGAGGAATAAACAGTTCTTTTTTTTTTCCTCATGACTGTATCGGAGTATTTTTTATGAAATCGGTAAGCTATCGTGTTCATATCCGTGGAAATGTATTACAGGAACTGAACTTTACCTATATGATTGGCGTTAATTTGTGATAATAGAGAGTGTCCTAGATAATCCCGAAGCCCGTCAAAGAGCGACATCTTTAATTATACGGTCCTGCCTGTCAATCCGACAGGATGGATATTGTGGTTCTACATATCTGACACAACATATACTTTCTTAATAGCGTACATGCTTAGCAAAGAACATCAAAGCAGGAACTGGTCAAAGCAAATTATTCGATGAAGATTTATAAACTGTTCTTATTGTTTCATAAACGATACGTTTTACCATTACAAACATTTCAAAGAGATCTTGAAAACAAAGCAAGTAACTTTTAACAAACACTTCTGGTTTTCCTACACTCCTAATTTGATATAGATTAAACGTTTAACTAATTACGAATCAATTCCCCACTTCCACAATAATTTCTAGAGTTATTCATATTCGAATTCGTTCATTAAACGTGCAGACTGCAGATGTCGCAAAAACTTGAATTAACAGACACTGACCGCATATGCCGTTGATAACTTTTAGGTTAAAAACAGATGTCATGAATGGATTTATCAATGTTCTGGTAATTCTCCTTTTTAATGAATAACAACAAAATGATTGATAAAGTGGGACCTCCGGTGCAATGATAATGATGGCAGCTATATGCTTTATATAAAGGCACATATCAAAATAACCATCTGAACTAATATTTTCAGATTTCAAGAAAATAACTATTTCCAATTCATTTTTTTATTATTATTATTATTTGGGGTATCAGTTAAAAATAGGTATCCGTTCGTCAAACTGGACACATTCATTTATTTCGTTTCTAGTGAAATACTTACTCTTAACTTTGGACTACCCCCGTATATGCATATCATGGGCCGCGCAACAGGGAGGCTGGGGGAGCTGCAGCTCCCCCCCCCCCCCACCCCACCCCCCCCCCCCCACACACACACTTTTTTGAGCAGACACGTTTCATAAAATCTCGTTAAAAAGGTTCGAAAATTGTCATTAATGAGTGAAATCAAATCAGTCCTACCCCCCCCCCCCCTCCCACTTTCAAAACGCTCCGCGGCCCCTGCATAATATCTATCGTGGTATCTTCTCCAGTTCGGAGGTTGATTACAACATTTTTTTTTCACACATCTCTGTTCTTTGCCATTCTAGTGCACTATTGCAGGGTTTTTCCACTCCGGGGGGGGGGGTGTGTTTCATAAAGCTGTTCGTAAAGTTACACATGACTTTACGAATAACTTGAATATGACAAGCCAAATGGAATGCTCAATCATTTTCAACTGCATCAACTAAAGCTGAACTGTGCAGATGTAGATTAACATTCTTATTATAACAAGCATTTTTCATGCAAAGTATATTTTTTGCCATAATTTAATTGAGGTTATTGGAAATACAATCACACTTTGTTAAAATATCAGGAAATACTTTGGGCAACCTATCTGGCACTTCATATTCAAGTCGTTCGTAAAGTCATGCGTAACTTTACGAACAGCTTTATGAAACACCCCCCAGGTCTTAATGTTCTCTTCCCAGTTGGTTCTCAGCTTCCCTCTTGATCTAGTACTTTCTAATCTCCCCCCCCCCTCCCCCAACACATATTTTACGAGACTCTGATGTCTTTGCCTTTCGAGTATATACATATATACATATATATATATATATATATATATATATATATATATATAATATATATATATATATATATATATATATATACTAGAGGGGCAAAGATATAGAAGGGAAAGGAGTACATGTATTTATCTAATTACCCTAATGATTTTTTTTTTAATCGCCACGTTCAACATACTTTCGAAATATGCAAGCCTTTCATTTACTATCGTCTACTTTGTCAAAACATTCGCTTGGAGCGCCCCCACACCACTTGATCAAAATGGCTACGCCAGTGAGCAAACCCATGGCTGTGTAAAAGGATAATCAATTATGATTTTGGCAGCATACATCATAGTCTATTCTTAGGATTCAATTGGCTAGCCTCTTTGGCACAGTCAAGTTCGGTATTTCTATCCAATTTGGGCATTTTTCCGTAACGATAGCGAAACAGCCTATTTTTGGAGCAACCCTCCATCCCTTCTAATACATACATCCGCCCATGATAGTCATCATACCACGCTGTTTTCTATGTAATGGATTAAAGGGTTTCAATGAAGTGATATCGAATTAGGGACTGTGGGCAGTGTATTTATAAACATTAAATTTAATTTAATTCTAAATGATGAAATTAAAACGTTCTCTGATAAAGGTAGAGGAGGGAGGTTTTCGAGAACATTTAAAGGTGACAGAAATCGTTGCCGAAAAAAATATTGTAGACACGATTCTGTCAATAACATTAAATATATGCATTTATGTCATTTCATTTATCCAAGTTTAATATTTGGGTCATGGGGAAAGGCTTTTCAGTCGTTTTCTATGTTTAGTAAATACACTGATACAATGATGTATGATTTATTATGACTTACTACATCATTTTGAAAATGATTCGTACGACATTTTATTTTTATGAGAAGGGCTGTAGTTTTAATTTCTTTTCTTTTCTTTTTTTTTCTTTTTTTTTTAGTGTTTTTTCAGTAATGTAAAGCAAGAATACATACCTTTTCTCTTTAATTTTCTGTAATGTACCTTTATACCTTAAAGGAGAATTAACCCCAGAATATAAATGTACTTATGTTCAAAGGTGTAATATATTCTTAATCATTGGCCTGTATCACTTTTGAAATAAAATATCAGAAAAGGGTTTAAATCAAGACATTCTAGCACACGGTATCATCTGCTAACACTTTATAGGCATGTAGGGACTGCCATTTTCTTGATGATATGGAGTTGTACATGAACCACTGCAAACCGTTCCGGTCAGGAAGATATTTTTAGTCCTAGAGCTAAATTGCTTCAATACAAAAAATCCCCATATATGATGGAAAATACATAACAGGTGTATACGTATATATTCTAACTTTTGAAATTTATAGATTTCTTTTTAAATTCTCTAGTTTTGCTAAATAGAAATCGATTTCTTGGGCTTGCCTGGCAGAGCAGAACATAATTCATACAACGCGCATTCTGACTATTGAAGTCCATTATCTCAAAGCAGGTCGATGCATAGTTTGTCACTATTGACGCTCGGGAAAGTTATCATCAAAGTTAATTTGAATTTATTTGCTCCGTCGCGTACGTCATAGTATCAAGAAAATATATTTATATTTAGTAAAATAGTAATTTTCAAAGAAATATGAAACACATTTTCGATTTTAGAATATATGTATATATCTGTTAAATATTTTAAATCTCAAATGGGATTTTGTATCAGGAAGAAAGACAATTTTGCATTCGGATTAAAAATATCTTTATGTACACATCAAGAAAATGGCAGCCCCCAGGTATCGCTAGCAGACGGAAAATTTTGCTGCGAAAATCTTGATTTATACCCATCTCGTATATCTGAATGAAAAACTACATAGGACGAAAAGAAGGAATAGATTACATCTTTGAATATATTACATTTATATTTTGAGGTTAATTCTCCTTTAAATGATCTGAAATCCGGATTCCTTAGCAAGATGACGTTTATATTAATCACTGTCGCTCCCTCTACGGCTATAATTATTCCCCTAATTATGATGAACCCTTGACCTTAAACGTGAGCGTAATCCCCGTTTTCTACTGACAACTTACTGACTTTAAAAATGGCAATTTAACCCCAGGCCCCTTGTTTAATCAAATCATAACTGCTGTCTCTTTAACTTCTCTTGTCTCAGACATCTTAACGAACTAGGACACGCATTCGCCTTGCGTATGTGGGACTAAGGATGTTGCAAAAGGGCAACGATCAGTAGAAGACATGACTCCATTTTGATAAGGTGGGTCTAAAGAAAAGCAGAAAGGTCACTGTAGATGTCATATCCTTCTTCTCCTGATTGAAGCTTTCTGACCTCACCCTCCTCCTGCTGTGATGGGGTTCCAGTTGCCAATTTCATAAACGATTCCACCGTTATTTTTAAGGGGAATGAAGAATGAGTGTCACGATTTTCAACTACTGACATTAATTTTATGCATACTTACTGCATTTGTATGATATTTTTTCTCGTGAGTTACAAATTATCATAATAGGGAGTGTTATGGCTAATACTTCTACTGCCAGAGTTTTAAACGTATATCTTAAGAATTTCTAATAAATTCTAAAGATTAATTGCCTTGCAAATGTTTTCCCGTAGGAACATGAGCTCAAGACTATTCGGTAAAATTATATCTGAATTGTGTTATTAAGTATTTTGTGGTTTAAAAAATTGTAAGTTTTATTGCTGCATCATGTACTTTCTGGCTTAAAAGATTTATTACATTATTTTAAACAAATGACCACCTATTATACCTCATTACATCTGGTCATTTGTGAAGTCGATATAGCCTCTTCATGAAAGGCATAATCCTTTTTTAAAACAAATCTTATTTCCTTCTTTTCTTTAAAAAAAACAGTTTCTCTTGGGGATAAATTCAAAAGGTTGAAATAACGACGAGAGAGCGGATATGTAACAGCATTTCATTTATTTTCGGGTATTTTTCTTTTTTGGTGGTGTTTTTTTTTTCTTCATATACTAGTTTTTTAGGCAAACAAGCGTTAATGCGAGTTTTATAGTGAGACTCATAGTTCATTAATGTAGGCAAGTAAAAAGAAATACACATTGAAAATTTCAAATTTTTTGAAAGGGGAAACGAATTAGATTAACAAACTGATTTACATTAGGAATACGGTTCAAAATAAAGGTTCAAATAATGATTTTACTAACATCGTTTGAACGGTAATGTAAAAATGAGCTAAATTTCAGTATTTGACATGATTTAACAAAACACACATTATAGCTTCCCTCCTTGTTTTAATTTGTTCACTGTCCTTGTTTGTTTGTTTATTTGACACCCGTGTATAAAGCGCTATAAAAGTAAACTGTTTATTTTTATATTCTTTTAGCTCTTAATTAATTTTTTAAATCATGAGTTGAATTGAATTTTATTATTACATCCACTAGCGTACCCAAGGGGGGGGGCAGGGGGCAGAGTGCCCCCCCCCCCCCCGACAACTTTTGACAGATTTTTTTTCTTTCTTTTTTGCTTGTCAGATAATCATGCAGCAAAACGTCTGATAACCCCCCCCCCCCCCACACACACACACAAACACAGAGCGACTTTTTGAGGGCTGGAGACAAAAAAAATTGTCGCCATTCCCCCCCCCCCCCCCCCCCCCCCCCCCGAAATAGCGAGTTTTGGAGAGGCTGGCGAGAAGAAAAAAATACGGGTCTCCCTCCAAGCAGAATTTGACAGTTGACAAAATTTGCTCCCCCTGTAAAAAAATCCTGGGTACGCCACTGATTACATCATTGCTTTACACTAATATTCTATTCATAAACATAAAAACATGATAAAGTATTCTGAATATTAGTTAGAACCTACAAAAGTGGTAGATAAAGCATGAATGAAAAAGTGTTCCCATCAACGAACAGACTGGATCGGGGTTGTTTAGAAGCTGAAGAAATCGATATAGCAAATCGCAGGGTCTAGAAAGATAAAGATAATGTTATTCTTTTTAATTAGATAATAAGAGAGGAGTAATGGAAATCGAAGTGGCATTCAATAAAGTAAACTATCCCAAACATGAGCCCTCCTCCCTTTCAAATTTCCGACCAAAAGTGCATCTGAAAAATATGTTGTTTTTTTTTCTTCCCATATATTTTTTCGGCATTATGCCCCCCCCCTTACAAAATCCTGGATCCGCCCCTATATGTCGTATATCATGACACAGATGAACATGACACTTTCATCAGCACCCAGTGGAAAACCCTCTCTTATGTTATGAGGTAAAACAAAGATAATACTTTTCATCCAACGATGATGAATAATCATGTAACAACCACAAAATACACAGCGTCATGCTCTTTTCTAAATCCATACAGTATCAAAACTCAGGAAGTCGCCATATTTTGTTGGGAAATGTCTCTCATCGTATATTTCTCACAAACCACTGTCGGTGATTCACATCACTCCTCGATCAAAATTTCAAAAATAAAGTGACACAATCAAAAGCCGACGTACGCGTCTATTTTTGTACAGTTGAATCCAAATCATTTATTCATATAAAATTCTCGAAACAAACATGATAACCACAAAATATACATTTCATTCATACACACCATGATATTAAAAATAATATAATCGTATCAAAATAAATTAAAATTACCAATGGAATATAATTGGGTTTGATCAAAAAGGAAGAAAATTAACATCCTGATTGTGGGGGGCAGAAAAGAAAGAAAGAAAGGGGTAGATTAAAGTTCACTTTTTCGGGTAGGGAATGGTATAGAAAAATATACATCTAAATACATCTAACAAGGCCTGTACATCTGGTGTGATTTGTAAATACTGTGGAATTTATTGTAAAATATTGTATTGCTTTGGCCGGTATTGTTTTGGAAGTACAGTTAGTCTGAAATTTATGAAGCTTCGATCGCACAGGACCAAGATTTAAAAGGTCCATGGCTGGCAAGCGGTCAGTATGCGGGGTTGACGCGGTTGGTGGGTGATGGTTACGCGGTTGGTGTGAGGAGATGACGCGATTGGTATGCGGAAGTGACGCGGTTCGTGGTGATGTGACCGCGTCTTTGTGTAGGTTGACCGCGGCTATTCATGGCGTTTCCTGGTTCATGTACATGGCGGGTGGGGCTGGGTCGCCGCCCATTTCGCAGATATAGTGGCGCATCATGTTGCAATTCCTTGTCGCCCATTTGTTCTGGAAGGCTACGGTACACATGTTGGGTCCTCGCATGGGGTTTCCCGGCTGTAGACAAGATAAGAAGGGTAAAAGAGAGGGGTAAATAAATGGGTACGAACAGGTTATATCAGGAGAACAGGTAAGTGGCATGACTGGGTGGTACTCAAGTAAACTCCGGAAAGACCACCACGAGGGCCCCGTCTCATAAAACTTGTTACAAATAACAAGTTACAATAACTGTTATAAGCTACTGAAATCTTTGCATCTCAGTGGCTGAGACCAAATTTGTCATAGAAATGTGGCAGTTGTTACGTAACTAGTTCTATGAAACGGGGCAAAAGACAAAGAAAAGTAATAATAAACTGTCCCAAAGGATCAGGTTTCGTCGGTTATCGGTCGGTTTGGAGTCGGTTTGGCGGCATGATTAAGGTAAAAAAAACAATACAGGGGAGAGACAGAGCCATCTATACCATGTATATACAGAATGTAGCCAACTCTGCTTCATGAGTAGCTGACATTATGGTGCATGTTGCTATATTAGGCAAACAAGCATAATAAGCAAAACTCTGTGTATGGATGGCACTAGCATGACTAGGGAGAGAAGAAACGCAAAGAAGTATTTGAAACAGAGGCTTGTGTTAAGCCAATTTTTTAGTAATTTATTAATAATCTTGTGGAAGGGTAGAGTCTGAGTCGCTGACAATCATAATGAAGGAAAGTGTAGAAATAATATGAAATGTTAACAGAAAAGCCTGTATGTACGAGTGAAGTGCATGTCATTACCGTAGCTAGGGGTACGAGAAAACGTGCCCTTCCCCTATCAAATGGCGTTAAAAAAAAGAGGAAATAAGGAATAGGGGGAGCCGGTGGTCTAACGAACGCTACGACTCCCTCCCCCCCCCCCCCAGCTCTAATCAAGCTAATGAATGGTCTTTCTAATGTCCATTCCATTCACTGAATAAAACCACTGCCACCGCCCCCCCCCCCCCCCCCAATGATGTTAGTGCTTTTTTAATGTCTGGACCCACGCTGCGCCACTGTCGCATGTAATTCTACTCCGTCCATATCTTGCAATAGGTCAGACCTAAATATACAAATCCTAAAGAAATTCAATTCCCTTGGCCAGACGGGTTTAATCCATGACTGTAACTGTCTGCGGCTGCGTCATCAAATGTATTTTCTTATTTCTTCAGATAGATCCTAATGAAATCATCCTTATATGAATATAACATTTCAAATCATTAACGCAAATTCAAGGTCCACGATTATAATGACGTTTATTTCCTGACCCCCTCCCCGCCCTAGCCCCTCCAAATCAGCACAGTTATGTCTTTCTTCCTAGCTTCCTAGTAATGTGCCCTTCCTCCATGCATATCCTGTAGGAGAGTAAACCGCATTATCTCCATATGAATGGAAAAATTATCAGTTTTTTCAACGTGACCAAGCAAAATCAAAAATCTAAAGCAGGTGCATGGCTACTTCCATTTGCTTTTAAAACTGAACCTGTAATCTCGGGAATCAAGGGTGTAAAGCGGAGAGAGGAAATACGTTGTCCCACATACAAACAAACTGATTACCTCTAAAAACAAAAAAAACTTATAGCAAAATTATAACAAAAATAAGAAATATTGATAAGAAATAAAGAAAGAAAGAAGGAAAAGAAAGAAAGAGAGGTAGTGATGAAGAATGTAATAAAATAAAACAATCTCTTCTTGGTGACTCTTTATTCTCTATAATAACATGTGCCAACGAGTGAGGGGAGGGTGCGGAAAGGGGTACTTCTATTTTCTTTTCAATCCCCTCTTCATTTTCTTTTTTTCCCCCTCTGTTTTTTTTTTCTTTATCTCTCTTTATTGGACCACATGTCCCCTCCCCACCCCCCTCCATGGCCATATCACTAACCGACAGGATTGACGATATTCCGCTGGCTATTAATACTTCACAAGCCTGTAAAGGGGGTCCTTCCTTACGAGGTTTAAACTGTAAATCTGCCTTTAATAGAGTCAACCGATATTGCCATGGAGACAAACAGTCTCCATCCTGTTAGCAATGGTTAGGATCTCCTGCATCACGTTCTCCTCACCCCCAGAGATCACAAGGTACAGACGGATCTGACCTTTCCAGGGGTGAAAGTCTGATGAGTAAGTTGAGAGCAATTACTTGTTTGAAGTTTAAGAGATGAAAATCAAGATTTTGGGGGTTAAATCCATGTATGGCCAAAGTCGTGCCCCCCCCCCCCTCCATCTATTAGTTTTAAAAATTAAAAAAAGGAAAGAGATACAGACGGATCGACCTTTCCATTAGTAACAGTCTGGTGAGAAACATTGTATTAACTTGTTTGCAGTTTGAGAGATAAAAATCAATTTGTTGTATTCTCCTGCACATGTATGGGCAGTGGCGTAGACCCCCTCCCCCCAAGTCAAAAAGAGATAACAAATAAAGGAAAAAGAGAAAATAGAAAAAAGGGAAAGGGAGAGGATGGAAAAAACTAGAAAAATAAGATGATATATACCGAGTAAGATCCCCCCCCCCCCCCATGATGCCATGATGTCAATGCCACCTCAACGATTGGACCCATTTTATTATACGCCACTGTGTATGGCAAGTTTGAACTTGAAAAGAGGATACTTTGTTTTAGTGGCCATGTAGTGATATCAATTCGGATTTATTTTTTTATCAAATGATGCTATCTCTTTGATAATTGATCACTAGAACATCTTAAATCGGGTTTTTACTTATTTAATTTATTCATTTATTTAATCTATTTATTTATTTGTGGGGGGGGGGGGTTACCCAAGGTAGCCTAGTGGGTGCATAAAATATCCCATGAACATTCGACAAGAAAAAAGAAGAAAGAAAGTGTCCATGAAATGAAGGGCACATCGCACAAATCGAAAAAGAGGGAATATCCTTAAGAGAGGCCTGACAGAACAATCAGTGAGTGCACACAGCCCCCCCCCCCCACCCACACACACCTTCCCAGCCCCTCTCGTAACGCCACACTCAACATCATGATAACCATTAAACCAAAATACTTCCCTTAGCCAATATGTACATGTTGAGCGTTGAAAAATTCAAAAATGATGTTATAGATCACTAAATCAAATTACATCATATCAAAATGAATTAAAATTGGGGGGGGGGGGGAGGGCGTGCCCTATATTTCCTATGAAACTGTTAAATCTCAAGATACCGATATGCATGACGCGATAGGACGATACTATTACATAAAGGGACATTCAAATAGACTGAAGAATATCTATTAATACCCACGTCAAGCTGTATGATATACACCACACCCAATTTTAGACTTTAGTTCAAATTTGTTAAAGTTTGTGACAAGGAGATATAGGAGTGGCAAAAACCTGTCTACGGATAATGACGTGTTAAGAACACACCCACATTCTGCAACCCACATAATCCGCCCCTTGTCGTAAAAGATCGTTTGCCTAATTCATCGTTCGTTGGTTTTCAGTCTTTATTATCTTCATTATTATTATAATAATGTTTATGTTCATATGATATAAAACTCGTATAACATTTATTATCATTATTATTTTTTTTAGTATATCTTTTATTATCATTATTATTAGTAGCAGTAGTAGCCTTATTATTATTATTATTATTAACATTATTATTATTACTACTACTAGTAGTAGTAGTAGTAGTAGTAGTAGTATTATCATCATCATCATCGTCGTCGTCGTCATCAACATTATCATCATTATCATAAATGGTCTCATTTCATTAATTAAATATTATCATCTTTATTGATATGATATGGCTATCAGAAAATTAACAAATGCATCTGATTTGATTTAAAGAAAAACAATAAAAACCTACTAAAAGCGTTACTCTTTCTTATAAGCAATAAAAGATTGGCGGTCCATGTCATCTTTTTTAAAACAGGTTTTAACATTCCTTTCTACTCATTAATTTAATTTAATTACAGCAAAACATATGAATATCATATCATTCTGCATGTTTTTAACTGAAAATCAGAACCTTTAATTTTGTCAGTTCTTCATCTCAGTTGTACCACTATATTGTGTATAGCTCATGATATCGATTAACGCAAGCTATTTATTCACGAGATGTTCTATTGTACTTTCGCCATCGGCAATTGATAGACTCATCAAGGGATCCCGTCAATTAACTCAGCGACGACATGGCATTAAATAGTAATAACAAGATAGTTCCTTCGACGTTCCTAGTCCTTTTAGCATCTTTAAATCAAGTGCTACCGGCCGCCCTCCTCCTACATCCAATCACTTCCTCCATTTTGAGAAATAGAATTTACTATTTCCTTTACAGCGATTTTGACAATGCTAACCAAAGATGCCTAAGCATAACGAGTGAAGTATATGCTAATGTAGAGTAGATGTTTCAGATTATGATCGTTTACAGAAAGCCAGAGTAATGGCTTTATCTCAGGCCTTCATCATTTTCATGTCATAAGAATACTTCCCAAGGTGTGGACATGGTGGACATGTTGTTTAACCCCATGGATTGGATGATATGGAAAATGATACATTAACTGTATCACTATTAAATGCGTTTGTATCAATAGCTACATGCTATATGAATCCAGAATGCAGTTATCATCATTGCTTTTGTTATAGACCTATTATTTCATCAGAATTAAGCTCATCATTCTCATCATCACTGTCAGTGTCATCATCATCATCATCATCATCATCATCATCATCATCATCATAATCATCAGATTATCTAACGTGTACTTACATGCCATGGGTTGGTAAGAGCTGCATTGAGGGGTTCGCCACTGGCCCAGAGGAGAGGTCCATTGAAGGTCCTCAGTCCCAGCCACGTCTCGTTCTGCACCATGTTGTTGAACCTGAGGATGTCCATGACCTGCCGGTTCTCAAAGTCGCTGGTGATGGACACCAGATGACCATTGAAGCCGGTCTCGCAGGAGCTGTGCTGGCTGCAGGCCATGGCGGCCTGGTCGAAGGTGGCCGCTCTTGGGGAGATCTTGTAACAGGAACTACCAGACTGGGACCAGCCGAACGGACAGGCGGTGACCGCTAGGGCCAGGGCGGCAAAACACATCACACGAAACATGCTGATTGGTGCAGAAGTTTCTCCCAGTGGTGATGAGAGAAAAAGAGTTCAAACTGACTTTAGGAATCCTTCCTTGAGGATGTTCAGAAAAGTATGATGTGAACGGATCAAGGGGTTCTTCTGTCGCGCGAAGGTACGAGATGGCGCAGGTGTAGTTTTAGGATGTTGAGGCGAAGCAAAATGGGTCGAGAGTAATAAAGGGTGGTACTGCTCTAGCCAGATTAGCTTGTTATGTATGAGGCCTGGCTCGTCATCAAAGGGGAAACATGGAAATTGAGGGCGATTCGAGAGGTTCATGATGACGTACATCATGAAAATTGATCCTACGCAACTAGAGTATACTAACATTGAAAGAGAGAGACAGCGAGAGAGGGGGAGAGAAAGATAGAGGGAGAGGGATAAAGGATGGATAAAGGTGTTCACTTTCTACGCATGCGCCAAAGGTAATGAATCATTAGCAGGGGCTGTGCATGCACCAGTCCGCTGAACGGAACTCAACTGGTAATGACGATCTTCCGAGAGCTAGCCTTAACCACGTAGACAACACTGCATGGGACTGAGGGATGAAATTAATCACATTATGGCTTAAAGTCTAAGGGGAAAATCTTACAGTTTCCCCAGTCCTCTGTCTCAAATAGATCTCTGAATTACGTAATAATCTCTTGCAAGGGCACATTAATGTTGGAGTATATCTCGTAAAACTAATCCCTGTAGATTGTAATTAAGTCGTAATTTCATTTACAGACAAAAATAACTCAAATATATTCTACGTCTGAGTCGGTGCGATTCTGAGAAGCTTATGGGGATCATGAAAATTATTTGCATACATTTTACTCGACTGTATAAATCTATCAAACTAACGAACATTTTACTTAATAGGCTATTCAGCGCAATAATCTAACCCCGACCAATCGGGCCGTTAGGGAACTACAATGCCACCCCCCCCCCCCCCCCCCCCCCCAACAGGTGAATTTTAAAAACATATTTATTCGGGCATCCGTCACCTCATATTCTGGCATGTAGGGGGTTTCATTATTTTGTATTATTTTTTTTTTTAACTTACTTAAATGACAAAATTCACCTTGAAACACTAGTAAAGGTGTCTTCTGCCATAACAAAATGTCATGAGTTATATTATAAAATGGAAAATTGATATTCGTGCAAGCATGGATATACTTTGGTGCAAGAGATACTATACTCTAGGCAAAACTTTGCCCATACATCCGTGATTCCAATGTAGAACTATAATAGTTTGGGAAATTTAAGATCATTGTAGATATTTTGGGGAAGAGCAACGCTTATCCGACTATTGGTTCGAATCAAAAATTGAGCGAGAATGAAAATTAAATCATTGCAAAAGGCATTAATGTCCCCGTCCTTAATCCTTAATTTCATCTTCCATCTCTCTCTCTCTCTCTCTCTCTCTCTCTCTCTCTCTCTCTCTCTATCTATCTATCTATCTATTCCTTTCTTTTTGTTCTCTCCTTCTAATGTCATCACTTGTTATTATTTCCAATATAACAGTGTCATAACTATTCTGTTTTGTAGTTTAAGGGGGATGGCTTTCATATCAAGGATATTCCCTCTTTTCGATTTCTTTTCGATTTCGACCATTGTAAGTACTTTTATTTCTCACAAAGGGGTCTATAAAATACATGCTCAGCTTTTCAATAGACTCCTCCACTTATGTTTCTTTACTATATGCCTGATTTTACTAAAATTACAATAGTATAATTGTTTATTATATGTTTACTAATTACTTCATTTTTCATTTTTTACATTTATTTAATCATTTCTAATCGTAATTTCGTTTGACATTATATTCAACTTGTATATATATATTATATATATAATTATATTGTTATGTAAAACACCAAAAGATATTGAGGAAATAAAGAAACCTTGAACCTTGAATGTTAGAGTCAACAGTGGATCGTCCCACTCCCTAAAAATTTGGGGGCACTCGTTTTTCTGAAGGTTCGTGATTTCTATAATGAAATAGGGTTCATAATTCCGAAAATGAAATAGGGTTCATAATTCTCAAAGTCATATAGGTTTCTATTTCATTTTCGGGATTATGAACCCTGCTACATTTACGACCCTTATTTCATTTATTGTCTGATAAGACATTATTGTAAAAAGTTATTTGAGTTCGATTTTTTAAATGATTTTCAAACCATCATAATACTGTGCCTCTAATACCATATACCTGTAATTTATCTAACATAATTACGTGATTAATCGAGTCAAATACCTTACTCAAATCTAAAAACAATCCCACGGTGTGTGTAATTTCTTATTCAATGAAGATATCAAGTAATTATGTAAATCAACAAGTGCCATTTCAGTAGATACATTCTTTGTAAAACCATACTGGCAAAAATTCAATACTGCATGTTTAGTTAAAAACATTTCTAAACGATCATAAACAATTTTTTCTAGAATTTTTGAGAAAAATGGTAACACTGATATTGGTCTATAATTTCCAATAACATGCATATCTTCCTTTTTATATATTGGTGTAAGTTAAGCAATTTTCATATCTGATGGAACTCTTCCAGTAGATAAAGATAAATTAAATATATGAATAAGAGGTTTTGAAATATAACTGAATACCTTCTTTAAAACACATGGATTAAGATTGTCAATACCACAGCTACTAGTACTCTTAAGTGATTGCACGATTTTTAAAATTTCTGATTCATTAAGAGGAGTTAAAAACAATGAGGCACCAGTCAACTGAGGCAAGAATTTACTAAAATCATTTTCATTACTTCTGGGAATATTATTGCACATGTTAAGACCGAAATCGGATGTTAATAAAAATATCATTGAAGCAGTTTGCAATAATATGGGGATCATAAATATCTTGATCATTAATCTTAAAACATGAGGGCAAAGATTTATTTGATTTACAAAACATTTCTTTAATCACTGACCAAGTTTGCTTTATATCCCCTTTTGTCCTCTTGAATCTATGAGCAAAATAAGTTCGGCGCGCTTTCTTTCTTAGCTTGTTTACCTTATTGCGAGCTTCATGAAATTTAGCCTTATTTATATTTGACCTCACTTTGCAATATCTTCTATATAGCTTATTTTTATCTTCAATTAATTTTAATAATTCGAAATTTAGCCAAGGCTTTTTACATTTGTTTTTACTTTTCTTTGTAATTAACGTTAAGTTTTTTTTCGTAATACAAGCCAAATTTGGTTTTAAATTTTTTGTAAGCAATTTCTACATCGTTACAATAAATAACACTTGTCCAATCTTCTATCATCAAATCTAATTTCAAATTGTTTACGGTGGTATCATTAATCAGCCGCTTTTTTACATTCTGCACAGGCCTATTAAATAGAGTGTAATTTGTTATTTGAAAAATTGGTAAGTGGTCCGTCACATCGTTATAAAAAATTCCAGAAGTAATGAATGAATTAATATTATTTGTAAAAATATTGTCTATCAATGTTGCAGTTCGAACAGAAAGACGAGTGGGCTTATCAATTAATGGCAAGAGTTGTGACGAATATAATACCTGTAAAAAATCAACACTATATTTATTTGTGCATTTCAAAAGATCAATATTAAAATCGCCCATAATATACATCAGTTTATTTTCTTTATTAAGCTCCTGTAAACACGTGTCAAATTCACTTATGAAACTATCAATTCTGCTCGTTGGTGGTCTATAAATAATTCCAACAATAAAGTTTTTTCCTGATTGAACAATTATTTCAATAAAAAGAATTTCAATGCCATCAAGTTTGAAATTTATATTTTTTCTAATTTTAAAATTAAGTGTATTTGAAACCAATAATGCTACTCCTCCTCCTCTACCATCAATACGGTCGGAATGTATGAACGAATATCCTTCTAAATCAAAAAGCATGGGTGTTTGAGAATGAATCCACGTTTCAGAGAAACCATATACAGAAAATGAAAAGGATAATGACGAAATAAAATCAACTATATCACAAAAGTTCTTATTTAAAAAATACATTAAAAAAAACAAAAACACATCAAACATATAAAATATATATAGAAGCATTGAACCAACAAACAAAAAAAGAGAGCGGAAAAAAAAATAGAATTTAAAAGACGAGAATAGGAAGCGTACAAGTGATATTTACAGCACATAAAATAATGGACATGAAATGGGAAACTGCAAAAGAACCAAATAAAGGTTCTGTCGAGGCAGTCCCTAATAAAATACCTAAGTTTGTACTGATGAAAATTATACAAACATAATAATAAAAGTGACGGGATGAATGAATTATGTAGTAGAGTAAGTGAATAAGAATTCCTTAAGCTTTGATTTAAAAGAATTAAAAAATGAAACATTTTTTATATAATGAGGAAGAGAGTTCCAAATAAAAGGTCCTTTGTATTTAAAAGAAAAAGAAGACGCTGTGTTTTTACATTCTTCAGTATAATAATTTTCAGGATTTCTAATGTTATAATCATACATTACTGTTTAACATTTAATCATTGAAGCAAGATTATATGGCAATTTCTTGTGTTTATGTTTAAAAACCATTAATGCAATACAGTATTGATTCAATTGATAGATAGTGAGGAATTTAAGTTTTTTGAAAAGTGGTTGTGAAGGAGCAGTATAGCCAGACATTGAATATATTCTTGCAATCTTTTTTTGCAATTTCAACAATCGAAGGAGCCTAGAAGGATATGTGTTTGCCCAGACAACATTGCAATACATTAAATAAGGTAGAATCAATGAATTGTACAGTAAAATCAAAATATGTTCTGGCAAGAAGCGGCGCAGTTTGCTGATGACACCAATATTCCGTGATATTTTGTTTGATATGGCTAGTATATGTTCATTCCAAGATAAAACATTATTGAATTGAATTGAAAAAAAAAAAAATAGGGTTCATAATTCCGAAAATGAAATATGGTTCATAATTCTCAAAGTCATATAGGGTTCTATTTCATTTTCGGGATTATGAACCCTGCTACATTTACGACCCTTATTTCATTTTTGGAATTATGAACTGTCGGAATGAAGAACCTGCTGGGTCGGATTTTTTGCTTGTCAGAGAATGACCTGTTCTTTTCTTCTTTCCTTTTCTTTTATTAGATTTGTGCCCCCTCTTTTACAAAATTCTGGATCCGCCCCTGCATCTATCTAAATGTATTTCTCTCCAATAAGTTATCTTAATGAACGATCAGGTGGAGAAAGCAGATTTACTGATACGTGCTTGATAAAAAAAAAAACACGAGAAACAAATCATGTGACAGGCCTGTAGAAAGTTTATATGGCGTTACATTTTAGATAACAACCCTATTCGTGTAGATCCCCTTATCTACACGAGTAGGAGGACATCATGGACATGAACGGTTACCGCCTCAAGCAAAGGGACGGGGGTCACGTCCCCTCCCCCCCCCCCCGTGACTTTTTCATGGGGGATAACAATACATGTAATAATAAAAATAGTGATAATGATGATAATGATAATTCCTATAATAATAATAATAATAATAATAATAATAATAATAATAATAATAATGATAATAATAATAATAACAATAATAATAATAATAATGGTAATGATGATGATGATGATAATAATAATAATAATAATAATAATAATAATAATAATGATAATAATAATAAAAATAATAATAACAATAATAATAATAATAATGGTAATGATGATGATGATGATGATGATAATAATAATAATAATAATACTAATAATGACAATAATAATGATAATGATTATAATATTGGTAATAATAATAATAATAATAATAATAATAATAATGATAACAATAATAATAATAATAACAAAAATAAAAGTAATAATAATAAAAAATAATCATAATAATAATCATAATAATACTAATAATAATGACAATATTCATATCTGGCACATATCTTTTTCTAGAGATGCTCAAGGCGCCTAAAAAAAATATGGAGATCCCACAGAACTTGTTTCCTCAATACAAAAAAATGTGTTCCAAATGATAAGTTAAGTCTCTAGACTCTAGACTTTAAAGTACTCTTGATTGCAAGCAGGGGCGGATCCTGGACCTTAAAAAAAGGGGGGGGGGGTTCAATAGTCTGACAATTTTCTGACAAGCAAATCAAAATGTATTCAGATTTTGTGGGGTGCTTTATTACTAAGAAAATTGCTGACAAGGATAACAAATTAATTACCTCATTTTGCCCCCCCCCCCCACCCCACTCCCCTAGATCCTCCAGTGTTACAAAGTGTCTCATTATTCAAAAAGGAAAATCTTCTTGCTAGGTTGCTATATGCTCCCCAGCATAATATTATACTTTTAATATTATAACTTTAAAACATAACAGGCAGTGTTTCCACTATGTGTTTGTATGCAAGTGCTTAGGAGAAAGTAAATTTTCCAGTAGGGCCTATATTGAAGGAGGGAGGGGAAATACCCTTTTTGCTGGTAAATGTTCGAGGAGATCGCCCCTGAAATTTGGAAAATCAATTTTAAGAAATATCGTGGTGATTTACAACTGCCTTGCCCCATGCGGGAATAGTAACAATTTCCACCTAAAAAAAAAACAGACTTTGATTTAACCGGTGTGATAAAAAGTTCCTTTGAAAATGAAAAGTTCCAATTTGCAATTTGGGGGTAAAACTGCAATTGACGGAGGTTATTGCTAAAACGGACCTTTTTTTTTTTTTTTTTTTTTAAATATATACACTGCAAAATACACAGTCGTCATATGCTTTAGGGGAGAGGGGGAGAGACTCTTCCCCGCTTAATCACTTAGCTTCCTTCAATGTAACCTATTTTTCCCCATTTCTCTCTTCATGCGACCCCATCCTCCCCCTCCCCTCTCTCTCTCTCTCTCTCTCTCTCTCTCCTTATCTACATAAATATTTATCTAAATCTCTATCTACATCTCTTGCATATAGTTTTATCTCTCATTCTGTTTTCACTCTTTTCTTATTTTACTCGTTATTAATTTGGAGAACACAGATGGAACTTGGGTAGTTGCCAAAGCTGTTGTGAAGAAAGTATACCATATATCTTATTTTAGTTTTATCACACAGCATTTATAATTAATTGAATGAGAATTATTCGTTGACCGATATGATATATGCCACACTGAAAGCATGAATCGCTCAACATAAAGTTTAAAGGCCAAAAGAAAATAACAACTGCAAAAATTATATATGAAAACATCTTGTAGAAAATCTTTATATTCTGTACTTCGTCAGTCCATGTATATATATATATATTTTTTTTTTTTTAAGAAGAGAATATATAAATCTGCCGAAGATTATCTTAAAGAATGCGCAAAAAATCACCAGACAAAGATTAATATTGATCATGGGGTTACTGAAGATATATTTATGTACATTTAATAATCTTGCAAAATCATAAAGAGTGTTTGCCTTGCATGACTGTGAGTGGGCATAACAGAATTTAAAACAATGATCAGTTTTAGTTGCAGCCCTTATTAAAGTGATTTTTTGTTTGTTTGTTTGTTGTTGTTTTTTTTTGGGGGGGGGGTTCATTTCTTTTTCCTTTGCTTTTTAACTCCATTTTTGCGCAGTGGATTTAAAATTGACAGCGAACCGTTTAACGCACATAACTTTTAATCGACTATGTGACGACATGGTAGCTATTACTAAGTATTTTTGCCCAAAGTCGGCTTGCTGAAATACAGTACTTAAATGTGATCTGAATAAGAATTACTGCAAGTCGTTTTTTTTTCCGCCAAGTTAAATGCTAAGTTAAAGGGAAGTCCACCCTGGTATTAAGTTGATTTTGATAAAAGGAGATACATTTGAGAAATAGATTGTTAAAATTTTGAGTAAAATCCGATAAGAAATAAGAAAGTTGTGAAATTATGAAGTTATAATCAATCAAACACAAATTGCCAAGTCCGTGACTTATCTTGCAAGCTCCTCTCCCATTTGCTCAGTACAGAAAATCTCATAAATTTTCATTGTCTTAGTTTTTGATGAAGGAATAGATTTGTTTCACACAGGTTTTGTTTAAAGCATTGATCATTTCTAAGATCCATGTATGATTGAATATGTTCTTTAAAGAAAAGAGAAATTAATGATTTTGGGGGTACAGGGCGAATGGGAGAGGAGCTCACAAGATGCGTCACTGAGTTGTCAATTTGTGTTTGATTGATTACAGCTTCAAAAAATCATAACTCTCTTAATTCTGATCGTATTTTGCTCAAACCTTTACTGATCTGTTTCTTTCATTTTTCATTTTTCTGCTTCTTTTAAAACCAACTTGTAATAAGAGTGGACTTCCCCTTTGAGTGCTGACTTAATCCAAGCTTTTAATACAGACAAAGGCCAAGATGAATAGATTTCCAGTTTCTCGTAACTGCTCTGCTCAGACACATTTTGAAAGATGGACAATTCCACATCGGCCGCCATAAAACAAACCATTATTTTTATCAAAGCTTCTCGTATGTATTATTTCCCGCATTGAACATGAAGATATAATTAGGTCACTTCACTCCAGCCATTGAGAGGATATTGACATCATGGCGTCACCGGTCTTTGATACACGTTGAATGAAATTTAATTAGAGGAGGCTGTTGATTAGGGGAAGGGTGTAGGAGGGGGTCCTATCAGCTAATTTTCCTTTGCCCCTTTCCCTTTCTTTATCTCTTTCCCCCATATTTCAAAAAGCCTTTCGACTGAGGGCACATGCTCCTCATACCCCCATAGATTTGCCACCGATTTAGGTAATAACGACAGCATGCCATAAGAACTCGTTATCTATTGAATCTTTATATTCGGTATCCTGGATTTTATGTAATCCTCAAACTAAGAAAGACAAATTAGAAAGATGTAAATGCAATTACGACATATCCTTGGAAATTAAATTCGATGTGCATTTTCTATGTTTACTTTTAATCATAGGTCAATGACGAAGTCATTATTCAAGAAATTAACTATTTCCCAATCATGAGATGATGAAAATGAGTATATATACATGGAGATACAAATGGGACTTCACGGTGATAAATAGGCTAACAACACAATTCAGTGCTGCATACTTGTATAATGTGACAAATATACTAGCAAAAAATTATTACAAGAAAGTGACTAATTATATTTCATTGGAAACAGAACAACAGCCCACAAAACAGACAATGTCGGTCCCAAGGACCTTCTAGACATGCACTTTCAGAAATTCACTAGACCAACAGCCAACGAAACAACATTGTTTCTATTTTCCCCTATGTATATTTCTGTTTTGTCCGTCTCGTGGGCTGTCGGTTTCGTAGGTTGTCGATCTAGTAGGTCTTTAGTCTCGTGAAAAATTTCTATCTTTCGCCTTTTCTATATTATCTCGTTTTTTCATTTTTTTAAATTTTTGGTCGGTCTCGTGGGCTGACGGTCTACTGGGATGATCCCGATAAGGCTCTGCGGCAGTACGTTAGCGGATTTAGGGGCACAAGCTGCCCGTTCCCACCCTACCCCATATCTTCTCTTTTGAAACATAATTGGTATATCTTAAGTACATAGCACAAAACTTTGCCCCTTTATATTGTCTAATATTAGGAATTGTGCCCCCTCCCTCCTTTACAAAATCCAGGATCCACCCGTGTTATGTGTCTCAAGTGCCATTGATCCCTTGCAGTCACGACACCGGTGTCATTAAAGGTAACAGATAGTTTTGGGAGGCCCTCTAAAACTTTTCGTGAGATTTCTTTGATTTTACTTAATAAAAAGCAGGGTACTAACATAACTAAGATGCTGTGAATTTTTTTCCTCCTCAAGTGAAATATTTACTGAATGAGAGGTGAAAAGTAATAAAAATCCCTGGCCCAAAAAAGAGGGGATGTAAATTCAAACAACGGCCACACACACTACTCACATTAGGATTACTGTGTGTATAGAATACGCTACACATAGTGCGAAGCGCTGGGTTTATTGTGCGGGGGAACCTTCGGGTGGATATGGTCTTAGCATAAGGCAGTGAAAAGCCGTTACCAAGCGTTTCTTACAGATATTTACACTAAAATTTGTTCGAAATCGTGAATGGAATGTTAAATAATCTCGTACATGTGTCTTATGATAAAAGGAGAGTAGTATGTGACTATGTTAGATAAGTTTCTTGCCAGTATGATTTTTGCTACCGAGACTGTCTATGAGCTTTAAGTACACTCAAACGTAAATTTTAAAATCGCTAATTGCTTTATGTTGACATTGACCCCTGTAAAGCCCACAAATGTAAAAACATTGCACCCGCAAATATAAAAATGATCACACAAATGTCATAACATGTCAACCACAAGTGTAAAAATAACCACAAATGTGAAACAAAAATAGCCCACTAATGTAAAAATCTGTTTAACCACAAATATAAAAACATTTTGCATACGAATTAAAAATTTCCATTTTTACCTCAAATGTCATAACATGTCAACCGCAAATGTAAAAACTAATTGCTTGCATAATGCACCAATGTAAGATCAGTTATTTTGAGATGTATGTGTGTGTGCGTGTGTATGCGTGTGTGTGAGCTTTCCTAATCAATAAAATCCTTGAAATTTGGAAAACACCTCATCACAAATGTAAAAACATGTCAACTGCTAATGTAAAAATTCATTAAACTAGTGGTTTACCAGTGTTTTCCCTTTTTATGATCAGTTTACCATTTACAGGGGGTCGAGGAGCTGATCATAAACTTGAAAGGCAGGAAAAATTCACATACAAGATGTAGTCGCAATAGAACAGCAATTTATTTTATCAGTCTCAAGAGGGCGCTTCATATAAAGTGAATTTGAACGTAATTTTTACTTTTTATGCACGCGATTTTTAATGATGAACTACATGTATTTAATGGTTGAAGAAAAATAAAATACCTGAAACCTGCATTTCAATTTTGTGATAATCCAGTACACTATATTTTGCACACTGCATGCTCTAATGATTCAAAATAAGGTGCAGCAGACAGAGCCATTAGTAACTCAAGATGGCGCACTTTATTCTTAAAAGCCCCCCCCCCCCCCCCGGATTTTCAATGTGCCAATTTTCGGGCAACAATCGCCTCATATGCAGGCAATGAGATGCCTGAATGTCCTTACCTTTGGTGTCTATAAATACACAAGCCGAGCTTTTCAATAGACTCCTCCACTTATGTTTCTTTGCTATGCCTAATTTTAGTGAAATTATGATGGTTCAAATTATATTTTCTTGTATGTTCCATCATGGCATGTGATCATGATTTATGTGTATGATCGCCCTCTTGCTTTCTATTTAAAGGCCATGTCCACACTAATATCAAGTTGATTTGAATGAATAGAGTAAAATTAAATAAGCATAATAGTGAAAAATTTAATGAAATCGGATATAAAATAAGAAAGTTACGGCATTTTGAAGTTTTGCATTATTTCTTGAAACAGTGATATGCATAACATGGGCGGTGTGAAAATGAGTGGAACGATCATGTCACACACTCACTTTTCCTTATGTATTTTATTATATGAAATATCATATATTTCAAATTTTTGCTTCAATAATGTAAAATATGCTTTGACTCCTTATGAAACATGTAAAATCATCATTATTGTAACTTATTTTGATACAAGGGAGAGACTCTTTATTATCACATCCATAAAAATTGAAATATTTGAAATTTCATATAATAAAATACATAAGGAAAGGTGAGTGTGTGACATCATCGGTTCACTCATTTGCATACTGCCCATGTTATGCATATCACTGTTTCATGAAATATTGGAACTCTTCAAAATGCCGTAACTTTCTTATTTTACATCCGATTTCAGTGAAATTTTCACTGTTATGCTTGTTTAATTTTATTCTATTTATTCAAATCAACTTGATATTAGTGTGGAATTGGCCTTTAATATGATTTACAATAAAACATTTTCCAAAAGATGTCAAGTGCATTGTGCAAACTAGTGAAATATGACAAAACAACGATTGGCACCAGTGTCCCCTCACCGGCAAAGAATCTTTCTACTCAACTGCCCTCTATAGTCAGCGCTTCTCAACCGGTGGGTCGCTCTGTCAGCTGGGTCGCGAGGTCGGCAAAAAATATTTTTATAAATCTAAATTCATTTTCTATTTTATTTATTGATTAAAAAATGCAAACATACAGGATTGTTCTCAATTTTCGATTTACAAAGCATAATAGACATACAAAAGTAACAACAATAAAATTGAAATATAGAAAAATATGAAAAATA